>JBBPLP010000564.1:0-17540 GCA_038089875.1 Fistulinella prunicolor
TCGTAACGTCAGTTTTCCCTCTTACTTCGCACATTGCCATATTGATGAATTCTTTGGTAGATGTATGCATCTGAACTCGGATTATGAATGGTGCTAATGTTTCCATAGCTGTAAGCAAATCAATTTATCTCCTTTAACGGCACCGTTGTAAGTGTATGGATGTCCTGAAGGCACCATTATCCTAATGTTACAGATCTGGGGGTGCCAGTTGTTTCTCGTTGCTATTGATCGTAAGTGACTGTGCCTCTTGGCCTTCAATTCGTTTGATGATATCTCAAATTACAGTTGTCATGATCCTTCCGGTGTATGCAATGTGGCTTCGATCGAAACCGATCCTTTATGTATCACAGAATATTGTTGCTTTTGTTTTCGCAGATATCTATGACAACCTCAACACCCACCTATCTGGTACGTCCCGACCTTGAGTTCCATCCGTCACGGCAGCCTCACGCAGCGGTATTTCGCTCGATCCCACGTCCTCTCTAGTCACAGTGGACCAAGTTGTCAACGTCTCTTTCTGCACTAACAACAGCGACGCCCCGTCCTCAAGTGACTGGGGTATGCAAATACCGCGGTTCCTTCTTGCGACTGCACTTTTAGTTCTCGCTCTCGTCCAGATCTTGAAGCAGTCATCTGACATGTACAGAGCGACGAAACAATGGCAGCCCAGTCGATACGTCCAACTACTCGTGAGGGACGGAATTATTTATTTCTTAATGTACGTCCCGATTTCCCCATCGTTGCTGTCAGTCCTCCTGTCTACCTTACTCACGAAAGTTTCCCTCCAACCGTCTAGGAACATGCTTCTTAGTGTCGTTTCCTTGGTACCTTGGTACCAGACGCCATTCCCATCAACACCGTTTTTTTGGTTCTTTCTGGAGTCGTTTTCGTATGCACCCTTGTGTGTCATGATGCCCCGATTCATCATCGGCATGCGAGAGCTGTGTGAATGCAATCTGTGTGGACGCTGGCACTGGATTCGGTGTATTGTCGCAACCCATTTCCAGTCAGGACAGTGTCGTCCCTGCCGTTTAATTCTCAGAGTGACAGTTGCCCCAGGTCAAGGTCAGGCTGTAGTGGGGGAGATGGATGGATCGGGCATTCGACTCGAGGAAGCGTGGTAGATATGATAGCATGGTCCAGCCTTTAGGAAGATGTGAGCACTTGTAAAAATCCGTTGAACAAAGATGGGAGACCATGGCGCTCTTTGGCGATGGCCAACATAGCCAATTTGTCTGTCGGATCACAGTTCTCACTTCGATGTATTCCTCAACGCTACCGTATGGACGCTCCATTAGATGCGTGACTCTGAACGTGCTGGCAGACATCACGTCGTGAGAGACACAGGAACGGGGAACTTGCTTCACGCAGAGAGTGGGGAGAGATGCAGAATTCCAAGCGGGTATAGAAGTGTATAGTGTCCACAGATGAGATCAAGTCAAGTCAAGTCTCGGGGCAGTCATGCTACCGCGAACGCTGTCACATGAACGTGCCCTCGCCCCTCCGATGACATACTGGACACCCCTGCCGCATCTTGGCGCGCACGACTGATGCGCTGGGAACACCCGAGCGTCATGAAACAAAGCACATTAGTATCGCGCCCTCATACGCAGTGAAAAGAGGAGGATGGCATAAAACGAAAGTGTATGGGTAAAACTCACAAGGCGATCTTGGCGCTGACTTCGTGCGCAGGTCGGCCGCGCATACTGGTATCGACGGTGCTCTCAACGTATCGTGGGAGGTCGTCCACGCCGTCAATACAGTTGGCGTGTACGACATGCCTGCAGAGAAAGAGGAGCAAAAGGTCCTGTGGTGAACGTTGCAGCGGTTCCGCGCACAGCAGACAAGGGGCTTTAGCTAAAAGCGAAGCGATCGTCAGCGAACAGCGATGTGTTCAGTTCCCAGACGAACCACCAAGGAAGAACCCAGCGTTCTGGCCCTTTTGCCGTATGCTCGCCAGACTGGTAGAGTCGCAATTCAGGATTGCTTGACAACCTTCTAGCAACGATATTTGCAGTTGAAAGTCGTGTAGGATCTTGATGAGGGCTTCCTTGAGACCCGGGATCTCGAGACCATTCTTGATCCGGCGAATCAATCGTATGGGGTCTATCTCAGCACCGACGTTTTCAAGCAGTCCGCGAATGAACGCTACCAAAGGCATTTCTCAGCAAGACACAGGAATGAACAGCGAGTCAACGTACTCGGCCGCGTTTCTGCGTATTTAAGGAGATCTTCCCAAAGATCAAAGTCGTTCTGTTCCTTGGCGAATTCGATGGCCTAGAAGAATAGTCGTCCAGAGATATCGCTCTGATGTCTCAAGATACGCACCTGCTGTACATCACCAATACGCTCGATAATGAGCGCCAGTGCCTTCTTGTTGTTACCCATACGACCAAGAAGGAAGACCATTTCTGGAACCAGGTCGCGACTTCTGCATATATTATATGCCTATGAAACGTTCGGAGACTTCGCGCTACGAAAATACAGGGCATGCTTACCCCTTCAAGACTGTAGTAACTACTTGCTCTTAGATACTCGATCAATCTCGAGGTTGCATGTTCTGCAAAAAGGGTAACTTGTAGATCCGCAAAGTCAGATGCTAGATGCTGGTCTTTCTTGAACAAGGCGTCGAGATAGTGAAACAGGTATAATGGCCGAGGGCGTAATTGTTGCACAACGCGTCCTGCCTATCGAGAGACGAAGGTGAAAACGGCTCATCAGCAGGAATGAAACAACATACAGGTATCGAGTGCGTATGGTCCACAAGTAACATGATCGCTTCGCTTTGACTCAAAGCGCTTTCATGGCCCTCTTGCTTTCGTTTCTCGTTGAGCTCTTGGTCAAATTCAACGAGAAGGAGCGCTTGATCTTGGACATCAGTGAACAAGTTGTGTTCTCTTATAAGGTCAAAGACATTAGGTCTCCGCAATCGCAAGAAAAAGGGCAGCGCTTTGCCGTATTGCCGGTTTGCAGTATACCTGAAAAATCAGGATCAGCAGAGAATACGAAATATAGGCGCAAAAGTTCTCACAAATCAGCAAGGCACTCCATCAGTAGGACGGCGTCCGACCTCCGTGGCTCTGAAGAGGACGACGAGGATGGAGACCTGTCTAATTCCGACTGAATGGCGACAATGACGGCGGATATATCATATATAGAGCTTGGCCACTCCCCGATCATCCGACGTAGGGACTGTAATGGTAAGAATGAGCTTTATGAAATACAACGTCTCATGTATGCTGACCGATTTATTGTGACTCAAGAAATGACCAAGTATCATCTCGTACACCAGGTGTCCAAGCTGTGGGGAAGTTGTTGGAACATAGGGAATGATTGCCTGTAAACATAGGTTAGTCATTCTCGGCATCGTAGACGCTAACCCACCTGCAGCTGGTACTTTTGGGCAAACACAAATATCCATTCTTCCCATGTTCGAACATTCTGGCCGCAGACCTTCGGACACAGCCCAGCCGCTTTAACAAAGTCGCCTACATTTAACAGCAAGATGGGTCAAGAGTTCAACGAGTAAGAGAAGGATAAGCGGACCTTCCCCGACGAGGTGCTTGATGTAACGAGTACCAATTTGGACAGGATCTATCCTGGAATCTGGCGCTTCCGATGAATTCTCATCTTCGCCAAGTTTCTCCACTTCATCCAGGGCCTCCTCATACCGCCTATGCTCGACTAGCCAGGAAATGTGGTCCTTGCGGTCCCTCGGTCGGACAAGAACAATATCCTTTGGGCTGACTACGACGTAGCACCGCTCTCCATCTGTGCTGGCCGAGTTGGCTTCAGCTAAGAGATAGTCATTACACCCCCACGCCTGGTAATTGGTTACACTGAGGGCATCGGCAGTGAGTTCTTCCCCGGAACGCGATATAATGCGCAATTCAGGACGTTCAGCGGTTTTCCGCGCCTGACGGACACGATCATCGGTCATTTCGTCACCATATGTATCTGAGGGCTCGTATGCCAGGACCAGAAACGAGGCCGATATAACAGCCGGCGTGGTCGTGCCGTTCTCCGCAGACGAGCGTTGCGGCTTTATTGGATGAGGGACGATACCAGAGATCATGCAGTCGAGTTGGAATGCAGCAGTGACCTCAACGATCCAGGGCGGAAGTTTGATGGTACCACCTGAAGGACGCGAGCGTATTCGCGCGACCTTGATGTGATCAGCCCAGGCAATAAGCAGGGTAGAGTCATCCTGCCAGTACAGAGTGCACTTGAAAAGATCGGCTCGAGGGCTATCAGGCGGTCTGTCAATAAAGGTGATTCGAGATTGGGATTGTGTGTCGTATATCTTGACTCCCTACAGCAAACCATAAACATCAGTGGAAAGGATCTCTGACGACTAGGTGGGAGAATAGAAGAACTCACGATATCGTTCGCCCATGCGATGAAATGTTCTCTCCATCGTACATGCCATATGGGGCCTTCTGCCAAGTGAAGGATTGTTTCCTTATGGCCAAGCCAGCCCTTCTCTCGCAAAACCAGTGTACCCGCCATCCCCCCACATACGAACGCGCGAGTCATCCGTTTGGCGAAATGAGGCTCTAGAGCTACTGTGCGTATCGGTCGCTTCATGTCAAAGACGTAGGATTCAGTGGTGGAGAGAGAGTGTACGACGACCTGCCCTAGTAGCTTGGCCAATCAGTAAGTCAAGCCTGGCGGCGAGGAACGTCCCACCATCAATCGATGCAGTCGCAACAAAGTCGGCGGTGCTATCCATTTCTATGTCGCTCACGGAGGCTTGGTGAGGCTTGAATGACTTGATACGCTCTCCAGCCAGGTTGAATACATGCACAATGCCGCCATGGGTTCCGAGAGCCTAGAGAAAGTAATGAGATCCGGTACGCTAGCCGATGGTTCGACGGCGGACACACCAAACACTTGTTAGAAACTGTAAGAGCGGAAGCGGAATCCTTCTTGAGTAGATCGTTGATGGGGCCCCCCATTCTCTCGTATTTGAGGGAGGGTTCTTCCTCTTCCTCCTCTTCCTCTTCCTCCTCCTCTTCGTCTCCGCTTTCTTCTTCGTCCTCGTCTTCTTCGTTTTCCCCATCATCATCATGGTCACGCTCCATCTTGACATCGAATCTCATTTCTTCGGCGTCATCTTCCCCATCTTCCGACTCACCCTCCTCAGTGTCAGCGTCCCCCTCGCTTCCATCTCTTTCACTCTCCTTCATCGCAATTCCGTTCCCGTTCGTCCGACTGTCCGCGGCAACGTTGACTTGCGTGGCATGTGGATTTTTCTCCGTAAGTGACTGCGGTGAACGGCCGGCGGAGAAGTCGCTGGACTCTGTGATGGTTTGGAGCATTTCGGGCACTGAAACTTGGAAGGAAGGCAAGCTTAATGGGAGGAGGCTTGGGATTGACGTTCAGGATTGCTTAACATTGAAGTCTCGCACCCACAAGCCCGTGGGACAGGTGCAGCCCCTGTAGTCCCCAACGAAATAATAAAACCAAACAAACCACCTTAGACATCGGCCCGCTCCACTACTACGGACACGGTTGAAAATTCGTTACAAATCCCAGGCTTAAAACACCGTTTCCAATCGTTAGACACAGCGCCTTGAACTTGGGATTTTATCGTGTTCAAGGTTGCCCCGTAGCACCACGATATGATCAGCGCAAGTGACAAGGAAGGTTTTTGCCGTAAAACATTTGGCAATCGTTGACATCAACTCTCCCGAATCTAGCTCAGGCTAATCTCGACAGTGCTATCATGGAGGTTTATACTCGAACTACAACCTCACCACAGACCACTGCATCCGGATGTATGAAAAATCGCCTATTACTGCATTCCCTTCTATCTTCACATTTACCTTCACTTGGCCCTTTGCAAAGATCTCACCATCCCAAAGAGCGTTCCATGATTCGGGGGAATGTTGAAACATCTCGTATGTTACACCTTCATGTTCTCCATTAAAGAGCCTTTTCTGCCAGAATCCAGAATGTCCGCGGCATATCATGGAACCGGGTTTGGGAGACAGCAGACCCGCCAGTGCTTTGGCCAAGTATAGCTGATTACCCTCTGAAAAGAGGTGAAAGAAGTTGGATGCATAGATTACCGCACACCGTCCAGCAAGTGGATCGAGCGACGTCAGCATGGACAGATCTGATCTCTCTGCTGAAGGAGGTTCGTCGAACGGAGGGACAATCTGCAACATGTCGGGGTTCCAGCGCATCCCCATGGACAAAGCTACCGGATAGGCTGCCGGCGTCGTGTTAAAGAGAACGTGCCCCAGGTCATGCAATTCTTATGTTGAGGTCAATGTTGGCTGACATCACTGCGAAATCATGACGTCACCCGCCTTTCTTCAAATCAGTGGTCACGGCATTCTTGAGCGGAAAACCATCTGCTACGGCTTTCCTCGCGTCCACTCCAACTAGGGCGTATAAACTCCCCAGACAAAGGCGCTTGCAGGGTCTGCGTTACTCACAGTAACAACCAATGTCCAGTAGGATTCCGTCCGGACGTTCTTTCCCAAGCTTAATGATATCTTCGTACTCTGGGAGTGTCGCGATCCCTAGCCTGGATGAAAATGAATATTTTGAATATGCCACTGCAACGATATAGACGTGCCGAAGAAATGAGAATCCCTTGATGCACAAATAGGGCAGTATCTGTATTTAAGTCATGTTCGGTTTCTGGATTGACCTTGATTGCCCTCGCTTGTCCGTCTAGAATGTGAGTTCGAAGTTCGTCGTCACCATCGATCCCAGTCTCTGACTTGTAGAAACGCGCTTCCTCTGAAGATATACTGTATACCGTAATGAGCAATTCTGGGTCTTTCTCGAGTCTGTTGGTCTACTTGGAAAGGTTACCCTCGATCAGGCATATCTATGTATATGGACCAGCTTTATTCATTCCATTCGAAACAATTATGAACATGTATGTGAGAGTATTTTAATCAGTCTTGTCCAAACTACAGCCTCACCACCGACCACTGCATCCGCTCATACTTCCATACAGATGCCACTGCCATCCCCTCAAACTTCGCAGTCACCATCACCTTCCCCTTTGAAAAGACTTCGCCGTCCCAAAGAGCGCACCACGATTCAGGGGAATGAAAAAATACCGTAAATGTGTCGCCTTCAAGATCTTCTCCGGTGTAAGCCCTTGCCTGCCGGAATCCAACTTGTTCTCCGCAGATCATTGAACCAGGCTCAGGAGACAATAGTCCCCCCAGCGCTTTAGCTAGATGTAACTGATGCTGCTCTGAGAAGACGTGGAAAAAGTTGGATGCATAGATCACCGCGCAACGCCCAGCGAGTGGATTGAGGGAGGTCAGTGTAGCTAAGTCCGGTTTCTCCGTTGAGGGAGGCTCGTCACACGGAGGGACGATCTGCAACATGTTGGGGTCCAACGCATCCCCATGAACAAAGCTGATTGGATAAGTCGCCGGCGTCGTTTTGAAGAGAGCGTGGCTCAGATCATGGAACTCTTAAAACGAGGTCAGTATTGGCTAGGATCACCGCGAAACCACGATGTCGTTTACCTTTGTACAAATCAGTAGTCACGGTGTTCTTGAGGGGAAAACCATCTGCAACAGCTTTCCTTGCATCCGTCCCAACTAGTGCATTGCTTAGGGATCGTGAAACTAGCGGTGTGCGAGCTACTCACAGCAAGAACCAATATCCAGTAGGATCCCGTCCGGACGTTCTTTCCCGATCTTAATAATATCCTCATACTCAGGAAGTGTCGTGATCCCTAGCCTGGACAAGAATTAACACTTTGAATGTGCAAGTATAAAGGCAGAGACATGCCGGAGGTACGTAGACCCCTTGATACACGGATAAGGGAATACCTACATACATTCATGGAGTTGTGTTTAATGTCCGAGCGAGCACTTTGAGAAATGGAACCTCACCGACCTTGTATGCCTTCTCTTGGATGTTCAGAACATGAGCCTTAAGCTCCTCCTCGTCGTTGATCCCAGTCTCTGACTTGAAGAAGCGCGCTTGCTCTGGAGAAAGCCTATACGTTGAGGAAATCCATTCTGGGTCTTCCTTTACTGTGCTGATGATCTTTGGATCCTCGTTTCTAAGGTATTTAATGAGAACTTGGTCGTCCATTTCTGCGTGTCATGCAGCCTCAGGAGTGACAAGTTTTTATATCTCGATCGAAGTCACACGGGTGTACTGGTTTATGTGCCTTGACCCCTGACAGTTAGATTCTGCATCGCAACAGTGACTCACCTGAGACACAACAGGATTTGACATTGGGTCATATGTCTCGGGGGCCCGGGCCCTAATATTCTCCAGGCGATTCGAATGTGATGTGGCGGATGGAGCACTCAACTTTCGTCTCGACCGGTCATGGTAGTGTTGTGACAGAGAATCTGCCGGTTTGCCATGTGGCAGGGCAAAACTGGCACTGCCAGGCGGTTAGCAGAATGCCCGGAAATCCCGCTGGCAGAACCCTGGGTTCTGGCGTGATTGATAATGTACCATTTGAATTATCCGGGCAAATCTGGGCCGCTGATGGGCGCCGGGCCCTGACACGTACGGAAGGTTATGATCATGAGCTCGGACTGTTCAGATTTCTAGCTTTTTTTTATTGTTAAGTGTGAGACATAAGGTAACAATTATTTTTAATCGCAAGGCAGCGGACGGAACGCGAAATCCTGGCCAGAGACCCTTATGGCCAATCAATTAGGTGTCTTACTAGGCATGTTCAATGATTCGCGAGCGCCATTAACCCGCACCACAGACACTTCGTTGAGAAGGGAATACTTATCGCACCACGGTGCATTGACGAACAGGTTGAGATGGTAGAGAATAGGAACCATGGTGATAGTGGTTGGAATGCAAAGGCGTTGATGCCGTCTAGTGGTCTTGAATGTCCATACTTAGTGTAACAACGACGGTCTCCTGCGATGGCACAACTAGCAAAACCCCGGGTTTGGGTTTTGCCGGATCGGCCGGTACTGGCCACCAAGGACTGGTACGCAACAATCGCTGTTAGAATGACAGTATCGTGACAGCAGGCGAGGCGGCTGTTTCTACTCTATTCCCAAACTTTAAATCTTCTCACTCAATGCTTTGCCGATGCATTGGTCACGATATGCAAGGACATGTGGAACTTATCTGTGAATTGGCTTTGGTCGGGACTAGTTGGGACCCGTCCTGACCATCGGCTAGCAGCTAAGCGTAAAAAACCATCCTACTGATGTCTAATGGAAGGCTTCGGCTACTCTGACTTGGGATGACTCTGCCATTGGGTACTTGGCGCTCTGCCAAGTTCCAACCACTGCTCACCACTTTGTTACTAAGGTCGCACGGGCGGCCTTGGTGTATTCGAGCCATCACATGGTTAGGTCAGACTGGCTCATGCAATGTGCTGTACCAAGATCCAGTGCATTCTACGTGGCCTGTTCAAACTATGTACCTTGCACTTGCAACCACTCGTACGTTATTCAGGTGCCACTGAGTTGGCCCTTCTGCTTTAGTCCTAGCTTTAAATTTTCTAACTCGACGTTGCCAATGTATTACTTATGATGTGCATGCAGGTATACGCAGAATTTGTCGGAAATTTCAAGAGCGACTCTGCCGTCGAGAATTTGGCGTTTTTGCTGCTCAGTCTCATTTTGAGCCTGTTAGTCCACTTGGAAAGGTTGCCCTCGACCAGGCATATCTATATGCACCAGCTTTACTCAGCCCATTCGTGATGGCTATGACTGACTCTTACAAACACGTATGTAACAGTATTTTAATCAGCCTCGTTCAAACTACAACCTCACCACCGACCACTGCATCCGCTCATACTTCCATCCGGATGCCACTGCAATCCCCTCAAACTTCGCAGTCACCTTCACTTTCCCCTTTGAAAAGACTTCGCCATCCCAAAGAGCGCCCCACGATTCGGGGGAATGATGAAACACTGTAAATTTTTTGCCTTCATGCTCTCCGTCGTAAGTTATTGCTTGCCGGGATCCAACTTGTTCACCGCAGATCATTGAACCAGGCTCAGGAGACAACAGCCCCCCCAGCGCTTTAGCTACACGTAACTGATTCTGCTCTGAAAAGACGTGGAAAAAGTTGGATGCATAGATCACCGCGCAACGCCCAGCGAGTGGATTGAGAGAGGTCAGTGTGGATAAGTCCGGTTTCTCCGTCAAGGGAAGTTCGTCAAACGGTGGAACTATCTGCAACATGTTGGGGTCGAGCGCACTCCCATGGACAAAGCTGATCGGATAAGTCGCCGGCGTGGTTTTGAAGAGAGTGTGGCTCAGATCATGGAACTCTTGAAACGAGGTCATTTGTTGGCTAGTATCACCGAGAAACCACAATGTCATTTACCTTTGTGCAAGTCGGTGGTCACAATATTCTTGAGTGGGAAACCATCTGCAACAGCTTTCCTTGCATCCGCCCCAACTAGTGCATATGAGCCAGTGCTTAGGGACCGTGAAACTCGTGGTGTACGAGCTACTCACAACAACAACCAATATCCAGCAGAATCCCGTCTGGGCGCGCTTTCCCGATCTTAATAATATCCTCATACTCGGGAAGTGTCGTGATTCCTAGCCTGGACAAGAATCAACACATCGAATGTGCCAGTATGAAGGGAGAGACATACCGGAGGAATGTAGACCCCTTGATACACGGATAAGGGGCTACCTACATACGTCCATGGAGTTGCGTTTAGTTCCCGAGCGAGCGCTTGGAGAAATGAAACTTCACTGACCTTGTATGCTTTCTCTTGGACGTCCAGAACGTGAGCTTTAAGCTCCTCATCGTCGTTGATCCCAGTCTCTGACTTGAAGAAGCGCGCTTGCTCTGGAGAAAGCCTATACGTTGAGGAAGTCCATTCCGTATCTTCCTTTATTGTACCAATGATCTTTGGTTCCTCGGTTTCAAGATATTTAGTGAGAACTTGGTCGTCCATTACTCGTTTCGCGCCTACTAGCAGCCTCAGGAGTGGCGAGTTTTTATATCATTTAATCGGAGTCATATGTGTTACGGTACCGGTTTGCCTTAACCCAGTTAGACTCTGCATCGCAACAGTGACTCACCTGAGGCGCAAACTTAGGACTTGACACTAACGGAACATCGTCTAATTGGGGTCACATGATCCAGCTTTTGTCTCTAGCGGCACGAAGGAATGCCAGTCGGTATAACAACAATCGCTGTTAGATCAACAGGCGCCATATCACAGTGGGCGAGGTAGCCGTTCCTTCTCTGATCCCAAACTTTAAATCTTCTCACTCAATGTTTTGCCGATGCATTGGTCATGATATGCAAGGACACGTGGAATCTGTTGGAAGACTTGGGCTGTTCTGTAGACTAGGGACGGCCATCGGGTACTGGGTGCTCTGATTACTGCTCACCGCTTTGCTAAGGTTACGCGGGCGGCCTCGTGCGTTTATGCACTGGCTTTATTCAAGCCATCACATAGCTAGGACCGACTCACGCAACGTGCTGTACCAAGATCCAGTGTATTCTACTTGACCCTGTTCAAACTACAACCTCACCATCGACCGCTGCAACCACTCGCACATTAATTCAGGCGCCACTCCCACCTCAACCTTTGTGCCTTCACCTTCACCTTACCTTTGCAAAGACCTTAAGTGCTATTTACTGCACATAACCTTCGTGATCTGAGGGGGTGCTGAAACATTTCCAATATCATACCCTGTTCACGTATTCTCCGTGGGAGGTTTTCTTCTCTCAGCATCCTATATGTGTACCGCAGATCGCTGTAGAGCCGGGATAAGGAGACAATAGGCTTGCCAGCACTTTGGTCAGGTAAGCTGATTTTCCTTTGGAAAAAGTTGAATACGTAGATCACCGCGCACTCGGCCGGTGAGTATACTGAGCGACATGAAGGTAGGTAAGTCCGGGTCCCACTGTTAAAGGAGGCTCGCAGAAGGGATGGGAAGTGTAAGATAGGCTGGGGTCCAACTCATCTCTAGGGACCGTCGAACGGGGCAGAACGGTTAATTATCCGGCGTCATTTTGAAGTGGGTGTGACCCAGTTCATAGAACTTTTGAAATGAGGACAATCTTGGTTGACATCGCTGCGAAACAACGATGTCGCTTACCTTTGTCCAAATTGGCATTATGCTTTTGAGCGGAAAACTATCTACAACGGCCCTTTTCGCATTCATGCATTCCCACTAGTGTATGAGATATGTATCATCAGTATTTGGGAAGAAAATCTCGCAGGGTACTGGTTACTCACAGCAGTAGTAGTATCGAGCAGTATCTCCTTACTTCATAGCATCGAATTCCCATCGTTCCTCTGGGGAAACGTCTATGAAATCCAGGATCTGGAAGGATGCGGTGTAGGGTGAGTTGCCGGGTGGTAGTAATGTACTCGTAGATGCGAAGGCGAAGCCCAAAGGCACTGGCGCCGAAGAGTCTCGCTATCGAGATGTGACTAGACGAGAAGTCAAGGAACCTCTGGCGCATATGTTCATCAGCGGCAGCTCTGACAGATGGATTGTCGAGGATACGAAGAGGAAAAAGATGTGAACGCGACGTCGATTTGAGCGATACACTGGATAGTAAAATCTAGCCTAGAACCTTCGGCACGCTTGAACTTTAACGGTATCTGATAATTCTCTGAAAGCGGGAAGAGCTCGAAAAGAAGCGTTTTATATGGGCCATGGAAGTCCTTCTCTGCAATGCTCGCATACCAACGTGTCCAACTCGGCGCTGTGCGATTACAACTTCACCACCGACCACTGCAGGCGGCCATATGTCACCCTACCAGCAATTTCCGCCTCGTCAATCTTCGTAGTCACCTTCACCTGTCCCTTTGCAAATACTTGCCCATCCCACATGTCACTCCACGATTCAGGGCAATGCTGAAACATATTAACTATACGTTCTCCGTGGTAGATCCGCTTCTGCCAGTATCCAGCATGTTCACCGCAAATCATAGAGCCAGGTTCAGGAGACAGCAGTCCTGCCAGCGCTTTAGCCAGGTGGAGCTGATTTTCCTCTGAAAAGAGATGGAAAAAGTTGGCTGCGTAGATCACCGTGCAACGACCAGCGAGCGGGTTCAGCGACGTTAATGTGAATAGGTCTGGTTTCTTTGTTGAGGGAGGCTCCTCGAAAGGAGGGACAATTTGCAATATGTTGGGGTCGAATACGTCCCCGGGAACAAAACTAAGAGGATACGTTTCGGGCGTCGTTTTGAACAAGGCATGACCCATGTCATAGAACCCTTGAAAGAACATCAATATTAGTTCACATCGTCGCAACACCACAATGTGCTGACCTTTGTGCAAATCACTGGTCACGGTATTCTTAAGCGGAAAACCGTCTGCTACGGCTTTCCTCGCATCCACGCCAACTAGTGTGTATAATCTCTTCAATATTTGCGGATAAGAAAGCGCATAGTGTGCAGGCTACTCACAGCAGCAGCCAATGTCCAGTAGGATTCCGTCCGGACGCTCTTTCCCAAGATTGATAATGTTTTCATACTCCGGAAGGGTCGAGATCCCTGGTCTGAGTGGGAATCAATATTTCGAGTATGCCTATACTCGTATAAAAGAAAAACATACCGGAGGAATGTGAACCCCTTGATACACAGATAGGAGAATATCTACGTCCGAATCGTATTCACTGGATAGCACTCGGAGACGTCAAATACACCAACCTCGTATGCCTTCTTTTGTACGTCTAGAATATGCTCTCTAAGCTCGTCGTCGTCGTCGAATCCGGTTCCTGACTTAAAAAAGCGCGCATGCTCTGGAGAGAGCCCGTACGCTGCAGAAAGCGACCCCATGTCTTGCTTGATTCTTGCCGAAATCTTCAGATCACCAGCGCCAGCGACTCCAGTGAGGAACTGGGTATCCATGGCCGTATGCAGGACCAGCGCCCGAGCAGCCGCTTGGGCTTTATATCTCGGCCATCCACAGTAACTTGTCGCCTAAATACTAAATCCAAATAGTTGCAGCAGAAAATTAACAAGTTCCCTTTGATGTACCATAGCCGCTCCAAGTTCCGAGCGGTTGTTTCGAGGGTTGGGACGTTTCAGGTGACTTCCGAGATGACATGAGGTAGTAAGCGAGTCACGGAGCGAGCGCAGATGGCGACCGTATGTAGTACGTGCACTCGTGCCCGTTAGCTATTCACCGTGTTATGCGTGCTACCCGTGCATGTTCATTTTACAATTGAGGCATATGATATATGACCCGTGACCCGTGGGCCGTACGGCGCTTTGCGTGAACATGGTGGGCGGTCGTGGGAATCTGTGTGTTGTTGACGCCCGCTGATTCGTCTCATTTCGCACGCAACAATCGCCCTTCAAAACTTCACGAACCCTTCAGAAACTAGTGTTCCATATCCAAGTCACTCAACACAGACGACTACAGGATGACAGTGAAGGATAAAATTCTACCATGTACAGAAGCGTCATTCTGCTCGACTTTGTTCACCTACAACCTCACCACCGACCACTGCAAGCGATCATACGTCAACCCAGGCGTTATCTCCACCTCGTCGATCTTCGCGTTCGTCTTCACCTGTCCCTTTGCAAATGCGTGGCCGTCCCATATTGCATTCCACGACTCGGGCGAATGCTGAAACATGTCGAATATCTTGCCTGCGTGTTCTCCGTGAAAGATTCGCGTCTCCCTGGCCCCGGAGTGCTCGCCGCAGATCATGGAGCCAGGTTCAGGTGACAACAGGCCTGCCAGCGCTTTGGCCAACTGGAGTTGTCTTTCCTCTGAAAAGAGATGGAAAAAGTTGGATGCGTAGATCACCGCGCAACGGCCAGCGAGCGGATTCAGCGACGTCAGCGTAGACAAGTTTGGACTCTCTGTCCAAGGAGGCTCCTCGAAAGGAGGAACGATTTGCAATACGTTGGGGTCGAATGCATCTCCAGCGACGAAGCTAAGTGGATACGTTTCGGGAGTCGTTTTGAACAAGGCGTGACCCATGTCATAGAACTCTTGAAATGAAGTCAATGCTGGATCGATATCCTCTCGAAATCACAATGTTGCTTACCTTTGTTTAAATCAGTGGTCACAGTATTCTTGAGTGGAAAACCATCTGCTATGGCTTTCCTCGCATCTACGCCGACTAGCGTATGTGATTTCGTCAGTGTTTGCGGATAGAGAAGTTCGTGGTATGTGGATTACTCACAGCAGCAACCAATGTCCAGCAAGATCCCGTCCGGGCGCTCCTTCCCAAGCTTGATAACATTTTCATAATCTGGGAGTGTCGAAATTCCTAGCCTGGATACAAGTCTGAACGTACCCATGCCGATATGAAGGGAGAGACGTACCGGAGAAATGTGAACCCTTTGATACATAAATAGGGGAATATCTACGGATATGAGATCGTGTTCAACCCCTGGATAGCACTCGGAGACATTAAACTCGCTGACCTGGTACGCCTTCTCTTGTACGTCCAGAATGTGAGCTCTGAGCTCGTCGTCATCATCGATCCCGGTCTCTGCCTTGAAGAAGCGTGCTTGCTCTGGAGAGAGATGATATGCTGCGGAAAGAGATTCCGTGTCTTGTTTTACTCTGGCGGAAATCTTTAGATCACCCGCTCCAGCAACTCCTGTGAGGTCTCGGTCGTCCATTACTACGTGCAGAACTGGTGGTCTTCGAGCGGCTAGCTTTATACCTCGGCTGCCACACAGCAAATCAGTTAACCTAGTCAATTCCGCATAGCAATATACATAATGATGAATACGACATCTCTATCTAACTCCAGTCTGACTAGTGACTCTCCGCTGCTGACCAATGCCGGGGCCGTGTCCGACGGAGCTGGAGGCAGTCTCAGAGGCTGTGTGCGACCTCTCCGATCGTGCGCGAACTTGAGCGAGTCATTGTTTCATTCTGGCCTATCGGAGCTTAGTTAGGGCTCTAGATGTATCAGTAGTACAGCGACACCCCCATGTTTAGTTAACGAAATCTTATCGGTGCACAGCATTCTAAACCTTAACTTACCTATGATAGCAACGAACAGGTGGATGGGCTACATGGTACGGCGTCGGATCGTGTCATCGCCCTGAAAGAAGGGCTGTCATTCGGAGAATCAAGTTGACCCACGCATCGAAGGCCTGAACGAAACGGACCAGTAGGATAGTAAAACGTTCCAGCCTATGAAGATTTCTTATATTCAGATTACAAGTTAACCTCAACACAGACCATTGCATCCAGACATGTGGAAACCCCCCTGTTCCCGCCGCATTCCCCTCACTCTTCAAATCTACCTTCGCTTTCCTCTTTGCAAAGATCTCACCATTCTAAAGAGCGCTGCAGGATTCGGGAAAATGCTGAAGCATCTCGCATGTCATACCTTCATGTACTCCGTTGATGATCCTTTTCTGCCAGATCCCGCATGTTCGCCGCAGATCATGGAACAAGGCTCGGGAGACAGTAGACCTGCTAGTGCTTTGGTCAAGTAAAGCTCGTTTCTCTCTGAAAAGAGGGAGGTTCATCGAACGGAGGGACAATCTTGCGGTCAAATGCACCTCCGTGGACAAAGCTAATAGGATAAGTCGCCAGCGTCGTTTTGAAGAGAGCGCGCTCCAGACCATGGAATTCTTAAATGTTGGCTGACGTTGCCACGAAACTGTGACGTCATGTACCCTTCTTCAGTGACGGTATTCTTGAGCGTCGGAAAATCATGCCCAACGGCTTTCCTCGCACCTACTCTAACTAGTGCGTATGATCTCGTTAGGTATAGAGAAGCTTGTAGGTTGCGTGTTGCTCACAGCAGCAACCAACATCCAGTAGAATCCCGTCCGAGTGTCGCGATCATTGTCCTAGACAAAATCAGCATTCCGAGTGCACCAGTGTAAAGGTACAGACATACTAGATCAATGTGGCCCACTTGGGACACGGGTAAGGGGACACAACGGCGAGCTTTATATCTTGGTTGGAGTCATATGGTAGACTGGCTTACCGTGATCCTTGATAGTTAGGCTCTAAATCGCGACAGCGACTCACTTGAAACGTGAAGTATTCAATATGCATACTATGAATGTCAAATCATTTCGTGCCTCAAATTCAGGCCGCAAGTGTGACGGTCTTATGCATCATCTGATGTGATCCATCTTTCGTCTCTATTTGAGGTCGCTCATATCAATATGAAATGGAGAACGTACCAGAGGAATATGAACCCCTTGATACATGACTAAGGGGAAACCTGGCCCAAGACATGTTCACTAGTGGTCCTCGAGGACAACCAACTTTCTCCTTTGGGCGCCACACATTGGTTCACCTTAGTCAATTCCACATCGCAACAACGGTGAATGCGATGTCATAGTCGATCTAAAACATATCTGACTCCGGTGGGCTAGGGGGCCCAGGTCTGGCGGTGGGAGAGGCCGGTAGCGGTGGGAGGGGTCCTGGCGGAGTGGCTGGTGGCCTTGTCGGAGGTAGTCTTAGCGCGGTTGGTCGGTAGTCGTGTCCTTAGCCCTTAGCCACGTAGGAGGGTGCGTCCTAGCTAGCCCTCTCCACCGGTCTAATTCCCCGCTGCTGACAAACGTAGATGGCATGGCGGCGCCGCCGTGCGACGGAACCGGAGGCAGTCAGCGTGCGACAAGCATGGGTCCTCTGATT
>JBBPLP010000565.1:0-17537 GCA_038089875.1 Fistulinella prunicolor
CCATCGCCAAGGACTACTACCTGCAGTCCCACGGCGGTCTTTTAGGAAGTAAGTGGACTCGTCAGGATTGTCTATCGTGCCCCGCACCTGTGACCGCTTTCTAGCGAGTAGGCCCTCTCACTATATCGTCATCCAGGACGAGAACTTTCCCAATACAGAGAGGTGAGTGTTGCGAATCAACGACGAGGAAGGGCATGATTGAACGAACGTCGCGCTAGTCTGCAGGAACTCTCATTTGTCTTGTGTCACGCCTATGCTCGAGCGACGCGGTCCGTTTCCATTCCCGCGCCAGTGTACTGTGAGTCGGGCTGCTAAGCTGATCGTCTGGGTCGGTACTCACTCTGACTCCTAGATGCCGATGTACGTGAATTGACTGCGAACGGCCTGTTAGTATGTTAATCCTGAACGCAGCTTGTCTGCGGTCGCGCCAACTTCCACTTTGCCCCCGAACTGAAGTACGACGATAGTTCTGCTTCGGTCAACTCCGGCAGGACTAGCTTCAACCTCGAGCGATGGCAAGGAGGCTTCCAGGCACCGCACGGGAATATGCGGAAGAAAATGTTTTACATGTGATCTAGGTTTGACATCTAACATTTATCTACCACCCCCTTTCAGCAAGACGTCCACCTTTCATGTTTGCGTCGCTGTACAATGTAAATGAGAAATGAGTTGTTTCACGACGAGGGTGGGACGCACATTGTAAGACCGACCATGGCTTCCCCGATATTTTCGGAAATCTGTAGAGGATAGTCAAGTTTGCTGTCAATATTTCATCTGTATCCCGTACCTCGGCGAGAACCTTTGGGTTGTTGTAGTGCGTGACCTGAGGCATTGGCGTCAGCGAGTAAGATGCGTGACAATGGCAAGGTACGCACAGCTTGGACGATGGCCCTCGCTCTCTTGGCTGGGTCGCCAGACTTGGAATCTATCAGATTTCAGTTCAAGCGAGGCACACGAGGACGTACGTGAAAGATGCCAGATCCGACGAACACTGGAATATGCATCATGACTCTGCGTGATTCATGTGAAAAGAACGCCAACGCACCTCCATCACAGCCAAGCTGCATCATGAGAGCAGCGTCCGCTGTCACGAGGTCTCAGAATGATCCCCTATGGGTGGATGTCAATAGTACGTACCTGGCGTCGCAATGCCACCGGCGGCAAAGTTGACCACGGGGAGCCGCTTCAGTCGAGCGGCCTCTTTTAAGAGATGGAACGGAGCCTGTATCTCCTTTGCGTAGGCGTAAAGTTCCTCTTCGTTCATGACGCTTGACTTGCGAATTTCGCTCATCATGGTGCGCTGGTGACGGACGGCCTCGACGACGTTGCCGGTGCCTGCCTCACCCTTTGTCCTGATGAATGCGCCGCCCTCGGAGATGCGCCGTAACGCCTCGCCGAGGTTGCGCGCACCGCATACGAACGGGATTTTGTAGCTGTGTTTGTTAATGTGATGTTCCTCGTCCGCAGGGGTCAGCACCTCTGATTCATCAATGTAGTCGACGCCGACCGCCTGAAGGATCTAGGGAGCGAGACGTGCACGGATGAGATATGAACGCGAACCAACACACGTGAGGTGCACCTGTGCCTCGACAAAGTGTCCGATGCGAACTTTAGCCATGACGGGGATGGTGACGGCATTGATGATATCCTTGATCATCGCGGGGTCGCTCTGTGGTGTGGTGTGAGGCGAGGACGAGATAAGAGGGCGATGTGCGAGGTTACCATTCGCGAGACGCCTCCTTGTGCTCTGATGTCCGCGGGTACACGCTCGAGGGCCATGACGGCACAGGCACCTGCCTCCTCTGCGATGCGAGCCTATGAAGGTGGTGGTGGTCAGGTCGACCAGGCGACTGGTGGCGACGCAAAGAAGGTCACCTGTTCAACGTTGACGACGTCCATAATGACGCCCCCCTGACGTAACGGTCGGCCGAGTCATACGAGAAGACAGAAAAAAAAAAAAGTGTGGACGCGCACCTTGAGCATCTGTGCTAATCCGGACTTGACCTAGGGGGCGTGAATAGGGAGGGAGGGATGGGGAGAATCGGGACGTACTCCAAAGGTGCCTAGACTGGTGTTTCCGCCATCACGCTGGGTGGAGCGGGCGGGTGCGGGTGTGGCTGCTGGTGGGCCAGGGGGGACACCATTTGTGGGGTGTGCGGCAGGGATGGACGGAACAGGGGCGGTACTCATGATGGGAGGTGAATGAAATTGTGGGGAGATGCAAAGGAGATAAAGTTGGATGGACGAGTCAAGTTGACTAGGCGGATTATCGGAACGGAAAGAGACGCGCTCCGTGAGTGAACAATAAAATTTTTGATCAGTGGGAGTCTCATCGATGTCAGAGCGAGCCGACCACTTTCACCGCGCAAACTGCAAAGGCAAGGATGGCATCATCATATCACCATCATATCAGACAATCACGGGTACGGCAAAGACCCGATACGATTACGGTGTGTCTCAATCGAGTTGGCTCGGGCGCAGCTCTCGGAACTCCACGACCAAAACGAGGGCGCCACATGTCAGCGCAGGTTGCATTCTGCATGCAGAAAGGACGCCAGAGTGTTGACACCAAGGGGACGACATGAACGGCCGATCGACAGCTGAGTATGCGAACAAGGGGCTCCAAGATACCACGGCTATTTAAATGACAAGGCACTACAGGTATGATGGACTGAAACCTATGAAAAGGCGGCAACGGCATGGATATATGCTAAGCGGGCATCAGAAACCCTTTGCGGTGAGCCACGCCAAAACGTCCCTTTTGAATCGGCCACCGGACAGGACAATGTGTCTTTGGTGAAGGACCTTGACGGTGAGCTGGCGGGCGAGTGGCGAGTCCTGGGGGAAGAGGGACTGCTTGAGGTCGTCGGCAAGGGCCTGGAGGGGGTGAGAGGGGGGAGGGTGAGGGATGGGTGGGCTCACGTTGGCGCGACCCTCTACGTTTCTGATCTGGAGGAGGTAGCGCGTTCCACCGTTGCGAATGTCGGAGTAGAGAGGGAGTGAGCCACGTGAATTACGACGGACGAAGTAGAGGGGGAGAGGGTTGGTGCAATGAAGCACGTGCTTGGTGACGGACGCCATGGAGTGATATGAAAGAAGAAGGCGAGATCGGACAGAAACAGACGAGTCCCGTTTACGTACATAATAATGGTCATCGCGTTTCCTCTTCGTCTCACCTCCAACCGTCTCATATACATATATATATATATATATACCGCCGTCCTCAGCATGCCCCCCTCTCTCACTCTCCACCATGCTCAACTCACTCCAGCCACCGCTCTCCCCCCTCGACAACATCCTCGCCCACTTTCACCCCTTCTACCCCGATGACCTACCCCAGGGTCTGCCCGCCTTCTCCTACCTAGACTGTACGCCCTCTCTCTCTCATGACCACCGACCCCTGCTGATCACGCTGCACAGTCCCCCCGTCCCCCTCGGACACCTGCTCCTCCATCTCCACAGACACCCCCTCCCCTGCCACCCAAGCCATCCGGGTCGTGTGCGACGTCCCTCTCCTCGCTCCCCGTCCCCTCCCCTACCACTCCCCGACGTTCCTCCAGTTCGATCTGCCAGACACCGACGAGGACCTCTCACACCCCCCCTACACCCACCGTCCCCCCAAGCGGAAACGCGACATCAGCGACGACCCTGCTCTCCCGCAGCCCCAATCAAAGCGTCGCACCGGCACCCACGCCCGGAGATCCCGTCTCGTCCACCACCCCTGGGACCCCTCTCCCCCTGTCCACATTTCCCATCGCTCTGGTAACCATCGCTCCCGCGCATAGGCTGCCTATATGCGCCCCCCTTGCGTCCCTGTTCGTCACTTTCTCACATCTTGTCATTCCACAGCGTTGTTCTTGTCGCACCTTTACATGATGCCATCCACAGCGATCTGATGGTGCCAGATCACCAGGTGGCATCGCCCATACACGCCGCATATGTACTTGCATCATGCTTACACCATACCTTACTTGTATCATACCGAACATCATCCACATGCATCCTGCCCCCGTCCTGTGAGGATCGCTCCTTTCGACACAGCCCCATACGTCATAGGGTCCTTCCAGCGCACTCATCCCACCTTGGTTGTCTTCCATTCGCGACCAATGCCAGACCTCGCATCTGATCCAAAGGCCATCCTCCACGCATTCCTCACGGTCCGTCTTCTTCTTCCGCATTCCCCGCTTACCGTCTCATCGCCCTCCCCAGCAAAATCCCCGCGCACAGTATTCTTTTGACACCCGCGGTGATTCACCCATCTCCACGCTCTGTCGAGCCCGCAGTCCGGGTGAGAAGCACTCGCAGTGCGTAACGGTCTGTGGTCATCTTCTCTCACCATCCGATCGGTCGTCTTACGACCGCGCGCCGCAGCTCAGCATGTCAGCCACCGAGTTGTTCGAGGCAATGCAGGCATGTCCCTTGGCATTCCGTATCTATCTCTTACTCACGCGTCCTGCCAGAACTCTGGTTTCTTTTGTGCGTTACCTTCCGATCCATCTCGGACGCACATCGTGTGCAATCAAATCTCGCGTTCCCATTGATGTACTATATATTACGATCACGATCGTTTGTTCACTGCATAGTCTCGGCATCAATACCAAGTTGTCCATGGTGTGCCTTTTTGCGGTGTGCTTCTGCGAGTTCTCGACGATGCTGCGCGGCACGCAGGTCCAGCGTGGTCATCTCAAGCTCGTGAAATGCTCGACGGCTTGCTTTGGAACACCGTCGACACTCCGCTGATGCATGAGCGCGATGGGCTTCCAACCGGTTATACTATTTAAAAAAAGTCTTGTGAGCTATCAATCAGCGCAACGTGGTTAAACAGGCTCGCCTCGCTCTCATACGCGGCGCTAAACCTAGACTTCGCCTCGTATCTGGGAATAGTTGGCAAGTATGGTTGCGTGACAGCCGTCTCCTTTGATGGCACTGCAACAGTTTCAAGTGCTGGTATTAATGGCTGCTGGGACTCCATCGGAGAACCTGTCCGTCCAGGTGATTCCGCTTTTCCATACGGTTCCCCTTCTGGCTTGTCAGAATGATCCCATTCTTTAGTAAGCGGCTCCGTAGTCATCTCCACGTCCACCTGGCCATCCACGGCAATCGTGATATCAATGGCTTGCTCTTCTTCCTTAACAGGTTCAGGCCCACTCGGCTCTGCTTCTGTGTGGCGGTATGGCTGACGACCTGCTATCTCTGGGGGTTGGCGTTCGGGAACTAACCGTGATGGGCTCGGCGCAAGACGTGAATATCGATTCGGGCTAGGGCTTGCTTTTCGGAGTGATGGACTTTGTGGTAGCCGAGGAATATCACGAGACGGATGAGCATCTACCAGCTCAGGCCGCGCGCGAGACAGGGGAGACGATTTACGAGACCTACTTCCCGTGCTTTGGGGAGAAATCGAACGCCTTCCTCGGGATGGATGCGACGGCGGGGCTCGACGAGAATGGGACTCGTGATGATGGTCTAACCACTCATTAAGAACATGCGCCAATACAACTAGTTGCGCACTCACCGCGACGTGGCGACAATGGGGCGGGACGATAAGTTGGAGAAGCGGGTCTGTCATGTTCACGATCTCTCGGTCGTTGATCATCACGATCCCAGCTCCTTCCCCGGTCACGGTCACGGTCTCTGTCTCTTCTATAGTCGTCTCGTCCACGCCAGTCGTTTTCCCTGGGGCCATACCCTCTTCGGCTCAAGGAGGAACGGTTTGGACTGTAGTCGTTCCGAGGTGTCCAGGTGTCGCTTTGTCGTCTGTAGTATCCCCGATCCCTGTCTCTATCCCTGTCTCTGTCTCTGTCTCTGTCTCTGTCTCTGTCTCTATCCCTTTCTCTGTCTCTATCCCTATCCCTGTCTCTTTCTCTGTCTCTTTCTCTGTCTCTATCCCTGTCTCTATCTCTATCTCTGTCCCTGTCCCTGTCGCGGTCCCAATCTTGTCTGCGGTCTTCTCGGGCGCGAGTATCATCATAGCCTCTGTAATCTCTCCCATGATAGGTATCACGAGAACCAACAATGTACGTATCCGAACGCGGAGGAAGCGGCGACCTTTGCCCACTGGGAGTATAGTGTGAACGGGACCCGCGATCCCGTACATCTCTGTCCCTGTCCCTGTCCCTGTCGTCCCGTGGATGGTGAGAGTACCGGTCGGGCGATGCACGCCCAGGACCACCGCTTGGACGCCGCTCGTCACTTTGGAACTCGGGTTTGGCGGGCAGAGTCGACATGCAAGGACGGTCTTGAAGGCGTGGTCCACCAAACGTTATTTTGCGGCACACGCGACTCGCGCTTTGTTTGGTTCAATTTACATTGTCTTCCCTCCACTGACATACTGGCGATATGGCGAGTCCTGACCTCGTCCCGCTCGCGACGCTCGCCCAAATCGAACGCACGCCGTCCTGCGAAGATGGCATCCCCCCAGAGCTAGAAGAAGATCTCAGGGCGTTTGGTTGCAAACTCATCCACCAAGCAGGCGTCCTTCTCAAACAGTGCGTATCCGGGATTCCCCTCGTTCGACCACTCGTAACGTGCCGCGCTGTTGCGTTGCAGAAAACAGGTGGCCGTCGCAACCGCCCAGATTCTATACCAGCGTTTCTGGTATACGTCCTCGATGAAGCAGTTCAGCATAGGGGTCAGGCACTTGCTTCTCGCCCCGTCTTTGCCCGTGATCTTCACAGAACCCTCCCTCCGCTGACAGGACGTGGGCATGGGCGCCCTCTATCTCGCCTCGAAACTCGAAGAATGTCCGCTTCGAATCCGAGATCTCATCAACATCTACGACCTCCTCTTGCAACGCACCAAGCACGCGCTCGCACCCCCCGCCGCACGAAAGACCGAGCCGTTCAAATACGCACCCATGTCGTATTTCGGCGACACGTTTTACGATCTCAAAGACGCCATCGTCGTCTCGGAAATGCAACTTCTCAAACGCCTCGGGTTTAATGTTCGCGTCGTACTGCCCTATGGGACGCTCATTAATTACCTCCGCGTGCTCGGCCTCATGAATCAAAAGGACGCGTGTGCAAAGGCGTGGGGTTACCTGAATGACGCGTGCGTGCACTTGACCATACTTGCGAACCTTGACGCGAGCACGTGTATAGATTGCAAACGCCTGCGTACACACTTCATGCCGTACCAACGATCGTCAGCGCTGCGATTCTCCTTGCCGTGCGACACTTGGACATTTCACTTCCTTCCACGCCACCCAATTGTTGGTGGGATTTATTCGACGCCCCTTGGGACGACGTGTGGAGCGTGTGTGGGCAGATCATGCGGCTCTATCGGGATCGTCCGCAAGAAGAACATCTCAGGGTGATGAACATGATGAACAAGAAGGAGGTGCGAAAATGGCTTGAAGAAAATGGACATCCGAGCTAGCTGGCGATGCGCTCCCACTATCGGAAGTTTTCCCGATCCTTGCTTTCACGCGTGACGGTGGCCAGCAGTGTTTGATTTTGTGTCGCTTTGGCGCACGGTATAGATCGAGACCTATAACTGGTGTCAGCCTTAGGATACGTATCATATCATAATGTCAGCACATCGTGCGTCACCAACGAATGTATCGGGACCGTCCTCGGGAAAGGAGTTGTCAGTTTGCGACAGGATAAAAAATTTAGAAAAAAAATAGTCTCTCTGGCGGGGAGTCGAACCCCGCTCTCCCGCGACCATCGTATGACAGGCGGGTGTACTATCCGATATACTACCAGAGACTATAACATGATCCACAATGTTGTCAGTCTATCCATGATTATCACGTCAAGTATCGTGACAATTATGGCCGTGTGCTGTTCGTGCATGTTCTTTGACGAGTTTGTTCCGCCTCCATTGTGTCCGCTTCTTTCAATGTTGGCTTTCACCAAAAAAATTATGTCACGTCTTCCAAAACGGCGCGCTCATTCCGTATTCGCAAAGATTCTGGTAGGTTCCAGGAATATGTTGATGACTTTTTAATTTTCCCTGCAGCTAGACCTAATTCCGCTTGTCGCGGTTCTGGCCGGGAAACAGTCATGATGACGGTACTGATGAATGATGGCGCTATCGACAGGTATAACTTAGCGCGTCGTCCAAGTTGGACGTGTTCGGCCACCGACCTGTGCTTGCACCGTTTTCGGCAAGAACAGCGTATATATATATACCCCTGTCCCATGTATTCAATTGAAAACGAGTCCGGGGGATGTATGACGGCATCGTTCGTCCTGTTTGGTATGACGCCTCCTTCCGTGGTACCCGTTAACGTTGTTCTTGCTACTTAGCCTGTGATACAATGCGGCGTCGCTGTCGGGGCCGAATACGATGTCATCGCGGGTTCGATGATCAAACGAAGCGATGGGCCCATCTTCCTTTCTTCGAGGATTTTTTGGTTAGCGGCGTCCGCGTTTTAAAAAAAGGTGGCCGTCGAATTGTCTTCACCGTTCGTCTGGTCATAGCTCGCTCCACATGGGACAATTCCACCGCCAGGGACTAATGACGATGACCATGCCTATTCTGCCATATCTCGGCACTTTCCCCTGACTCAGGTCGGACGCGCGAGTACCATTGCAATCGCACCAGACATGTCTCAATGAGTCCGTCTCGTTTCCCCCTTTTTTTTGCCTCCGTGTTTATTGTCTATTAGTGGCGCAGCCCTGTCAGACATTACATACCGCGTACTCGTACTCGTAAGGATCTAGTGACTCGTAATGAGCGGGAGTGACCTTGTAATGGTCCCGAGTGTTCATCACCACTTGTGGTGCACGGCCTGCCAGCAGACGTGATCATGCGTACTCGAACTCCCTGTTCATCTCATCTCGACCACCATCGTGGTGTTCAAGTCGTTCTGGAAGTGGGATTGATCCCCCCATTTTCCACCGTTTACCTACGCTATTTGTTTTCCTTTGCGTTCGACGTCGGGGCTGGATCTGTCCATATCCGAGCACCTTGGAAAAGATAAATGAAATCGTCCGTAAACGAGCTCCGAGCTTCCAAGAACCCGAGTCAATGCAAACGGTGCCACCACATCAAGGTGGCGCGAGATCCTTCAAAGGATGGAAACGCCAGGGACTCGGCCACAAACATGGTTTCAAACCTTTTCGGTGTTCGCTTGTCAGGTTTCGCCGACTCGTTTCCTCCGATCGAAATAAACACCTGCTAGACATTCCAGGCGCTGTTTCATTACGCCTTCAATTCGCGTCATGGTAAATGAAAGGCAACTCCAAGCCATCGTGCTCATGATCAAGTCCGCTGTGCAAACGCATAGGAAGCGGCTGCATCTCGCATGCGATGGATCATCATCGTGCGGCGCGTGGAACGGCGAAGCCATCCCGTTCCTATCCACGAGAATGCTTACCTGGGGCTGAAGTGCGGAGTTGGCCGGCCAGAACTGGACGTTGACCTTCAGAAGTCACGTCGTCTGTCCAAGACACGTCCTTGGCGTCGCACATGCAACGGCTCTCAAACACTTTCGATTTCAATGACCGGGTAACCTGGTCCAGCGCCACGGCACAGCTATCGTACGGCCCTAATCGCTCAATATAGCCTGTACCACATTGAACACTCTCAGCTGTCTCAAATCCGTGTAGGTCTGTGCATTCGATTCTAATCAGCCCTGCTCACATCACGCCATTGTACAGAGGATCACGAACCTGACCGCAGCCCACAAAGATGATGGGCTGTCCCGTGACGTAGGTCATGGAAAGCGCAGCGCCCACCTAGAACACAGATCAGTATGGGCGGAGTCCCCCTCTGATTGGCATGAGCCATGACGCGCCTTATCATCGACGGTGTCCCACTTGGTAATCAGCATGCCGTCAATACCACGGCTCTTGCCCGTGGAAGCACCCGAGAAATCGCGCAATGCGCGGTCGAATTTAGTCAGCTGGTCCACGGCTTCGTTACCCACCAGAGCTTCTCCGACAAAGATAATCTTGTCTGGAGTGTTGGCGGAAACGAGCTACGACAGTGTTATCGTACGTGGAACCGAAAAGTGAGGAAGAATTACTTTGGCCAACGCCCGCATTAGCGGCTATATGCGTCTCGTATGTGAGCACCCGAAATGAAATCGATGAATGACGGTCATACCTCGTTATCCTGCATGCGACCAGCCGTGTCGATGAGTACGACATCGAAGTCATTGTCTTTCGCTGTACCGAGGGTTAGCTCAGTGTTACCCCTATTGTTAAGACCGACCATGTGCAATCGCTTCCCTGGCGATTCCTGCGGCGTCTTTTCCGTACCCTTTCTCGTAGAGTTCCACACGACCTTTGCTACTGGTAGCGCCATCAACTCCCAGCATGCTCAGGTTGCGGACGTGAACTCGGAGCTGTTCGACAGCGCCGCTCCTGCACACAACCCAGTTGAAAAAGGGAACGCAAGGATGTATGACAACGCATATACTCGCCGGAAAGTGTCGCATGCAGCGATCAAGACGCGCAAGCCGTTCTGAATGAGCCAGAAGCAGACCTTGGACAGGTTGGTACTCTTCCCGACGCCATTGACACCTACGAACACGATGCTATACGGAATGCGTTGTTGGGAGGAAGTGAGAGGTGACGTGAGTTTCGTCCGGATGGACAGCAACAAATCGGTGGATGTCTTTGGTGTGAGGATTCTAGTCAACGAAGTCGACAGTGCCGCACGGACGGCATTATTCGTCGCTAAATGCAAGTTCAGAACCACGTTGACGTACGCCCCAACACACATACTCTGGAAACCGCCGACCTTCTTGCCGACGAGGCTCTCACCGACGCCTTCACATACCTTGTCCGCGATTTCCTTCGCGACGTTCTTCTTCATGAGATGCTGCTTCATACCCTCCAGCACAGGTTTCAAGTCGTCCTCGGTCAACACTTTCGACCCCGTCAGACGCGCAAAGAGGGAACCTAATGAACCCAGAGAGCTTGTTGGCTGGTTCGGTACGTCCGATCGAAGTGCCCGCGCGATCACGTCGTCGGTCCCGTCATCTCTCGAACCAAAGTCCCAATCCTTGACCTCATACATCCCATCTTTGGTCCTGGTTCCCAAAGAGGCTGCATCGACGAGATTTTGCACGTCGAGTGTCAGACGCCCGTTGGCGCTAGAATCCGCCTTGTCGACGCTAAAGTCCAGCGACGCCATCTCGGACTCGCTGGGCGTCTCGTCGCCCCACTTTCGCCCTGCTTTTGTTTTCGTTTTTCGTCTGGTAGATTCGCTGCTATATGAGGGGTAAAAGATGAGATGGTGTGACGATCGAACTCGGAAGACTGACTCTGACGTAGGCACGCTGTCTCGTCCACTCCCTGACTCGACGCGCGATACCCCCCTACCCCCGCGTCTACCTCCACGACCACGCAACCTGTTTTTGAGCGCCTGGACATTTCTTGCTATCTGTTCCTCATCCTGCGGTACATCCGGTGACTCGGAAGGCACTGTGATATAGTTGTATATCAGAGGAAGGAAAGGGGTCAAAGTAAGAACACACGTGTACTGAGATCGTCTGAAGGGGGAGTACGAGTATTTTGCTCAACGTAAGTGAACGGCCTCGACCGCGACTTGCGTTCCTGTAAGCATATGCATGAGTAGTACGTGTGAGCGCCTTGGCAACCTCCAATACCTGTGTAGCCTTTTCTTCGATGCCCTTGAGCAGCTTGTCAAACAACTTGTCCCAACCCTCGAACGCCTTGGCGAAATTCCAAGAGGCAGACGGATCCCGTGTCATAGACAAATTCTGTTTACCGTTGTTCATGGCATGCAGCGAGGCGACGAACGTAGCGAGAAACGGTTCAAAGAGCTTCATAAAAAGCGCCTTCATGGCCGTCAGGAGGTCTTCGACGTAGGTGAGTTGCAAGATACGCTGGTATGCGACCTGTAAAGGGGTGAACTGCCACGTCGTGTGGAGATCTGACGAGCGCGTACGACAAAGATGAGCTCGAGGTCGTTGACAAACGTCCATTTGACGGCGTAGCCATCCTTTTCGTATTTTTCTTCCGTGGTTCGGCCTTCGATGAGTGCTTCGCGGATGAGCGAGTTGACGGGCGATGCGGCGGAAGCAGTTATCTGAGACGCTTCCGGTGTGAACGAGCGGGACCAAAGTACGATGCCCCCTGCAAACAACGTTGGAACCGAGTCTCGTACACAGTCCAGACACCTACCTTTGTGCGAAATGGAGCAGTGATCTAACATGGTTTAGTAGCAAGTGAAGACGCTTGCCTCGCACGAATGTACATTCGCTTACATAAGTAATTACCGTGGGTATAAATTAATTGGTTTGAGCGCAGGTAAAGTACATACGAAAGTACATGCATGCCAAACTACTCGATAATGATGTCTTCCGAACCTGTTTGTTGACGACGCAAAGGATGGAACGTTGGTGAATGATACGAAGGCTGCGGAGATGGTTCACGGCGTTCATCCAACGAAAAACGCGGCGCAAAATGCAGCACAGATTCTGTGCTACGCGGCGGAGACCGATGTACCGGAGACAACTCGCTCGAAACGACCTCCGTTTCGTTCCCCCACAGCCCCCTCCTGCTCCCGACACTCGTACTTGGACGGTGTTGTGCGCCAAGGGGGTCACTGGCTTCTTGTGCGGAAAGTCTTTGAGGATGGAGCGGCTTCTCGACGGTTAGCTGGGCCGATGGGATGTCCGTCAGCATCATTTCGTCCGGGGACCTCATTTTCTGCATCGGTACGGCGGTGTAGTAAGCACTCTTGGGCGAATGCGAGTACCCGCCGCCCTTTTCGGGAAGCGTAGGCGTGTACTCGGCCCCTGAATCTAGACGAAGGATGGGTGTGACGCCGGCCCTGAGGGAGTTGATAAACTCGGACGAGGGCGGCGTTCGTCGACGTTTGCGGATACGTAGGTAGACGATGCTGGCTAGCACGACCAATGCGAGGAGTACGACACCACCAATGACGCTCCCGGCGATGATAGCTGCGTTGGACGTAGAGGACCCTGATGTGACGGCTGTCGACGTGGCACTGGCAGAACTGGAGGAAGAGGAGGTCGTCGTCATTGAATAGGTAGGCGACTGCGTAGGGACGGCGGCAGACGGGGTGCCTGCGCCGTTGGATGATGAGGCTGTGACCTGCTTGCGGCAGTTGGAAGAGCCACACCGACGTTTCTGACAAGGGATCAGCAGCGCACCCCGCCAGCTCGGGATTGCGAGGTGCTCACTGGGAGAACGTCCCAAGGTTCTTCTGTACTACCCAACATCTGGAGGATGGAGGACGCGAGAGACGAAGCATCAATGAGTTTTACCTAAAGCCAGAGGAATCAGCGCAGCGATACGGTATCAGCTCGAGGGACACTAAAATATCCCATCAGTTGCATTGCCTCACTCGTTCTAAATCATGAGGCCGGGAATATTCCCCTTTCCACGTACCCCACTCAGACGCTTGTCCACAACGATGCGAGTCGTTCCCGTCCCCGTCAGGCAAGATAATTATGCGTATTTGATTGTCGACGAGCCCTCCAACAAGGCCGCCGCGGTTGACCCATATGACGTCCCCAAAGTCGAGGCCGTCGCAGATCAACTAGGAGTATCAATTGTTGCCGCAATCACAACCCATCATCATAACGATCACAGCGGCGGGAACGAGGTCTGTCTTTCATGGCTTGCCACTGCCCATCATCTCACAACCCTCTCCGGTGACTAGATTTTTGTCAGTGCTCTGCTAACGTCAACGGCCTATTTATCCATATGATGACACGCTCCTTCCCAGGCTGCAAAGTACCCTGGCGTGCCCATCTATGGTGGGAGCACACAAGTGCCCGCGCTGTCAAAGCTTGTCAAGGACAAGGACGAATTCGTGATTGGAGAGAACGTTCATGTCAGGTATATCATCTTTGTTCTGTACCGCAACGCGGGCATTGATTCTCGGGTAGATGTCTGGCAACGCCCTGCCATACACAGGACTCCATTTGCTACTATATCACTGATCTATCCAAGCCCCAGGCTGGCGGCGTCTTCACGGGCGATACCCTTTTCCAAGGTAATCAAACGTGCATCTTGCGCTGTACGTGGCGTTGACACAGACGCAAGGGGGATGTGGCCGCTTTTTCGAGGGGGACGGTCAACAGATGCACGCGGCGCTCTCGTACCTGGCAACGTTGCCCGACGAGACGGTGGTTTACAATGGGCACGAATATACGGCCGGGAACCTTGCGTTTGGGAGATCAGTTGATCCCACTAACGCAGCAATAGGGCGGCTCGCCAAACTTGTGGAGGACAAGAAGATCACGACTGGCCAGTCCACTCTTGGTGATGAAAAGGAATGGAACGTGTTCATGCGGCTGGACAGCGAAGCAGTCCGGTAGGTATTTTTCCCGTCTCGGATAGGGGGCGATGTATAGATTTGCTTTGCAGGAACGCTACGAATGTGACGGGCGAGTCTGCCATCATGGACAGACTGCGCGACATGAAGAATTCGTTCAGGGGGTAAGAGGAGTAGAATGGCATGCGACCAGGCATTAATGGTCATGATCTATCAAGGGACCCGTTGTCACGTAGGAAACACAAAATGTGAAAGAGTAATGAGACGCAAGGGCATTATCAGTAATATGAACGTATAAGACCTTTTAGCTCATCCCAACGACCTTCAAGACGGCGGAGCGAGCGTATGGGATGTAAGATAGACAGTACCAGGTGTATGCGAGGTACTCGACGATGACGAATACTGCGGAGACAGGTCAGATGACGGAAAGGCGGTGTCGTCAGGGTCTTACCGATGCAGAGGATCTGTCAAGCAGTGAGTGTGAGAAGATGGGAGAGATGGGCAGGGACAGACCTCGTTCTTAATGACAAAGGCGCCGACGAAGACGAGGGCTATGGAGGCGAGAAAGACGGCGGTAGCGATGAGTCGCACGGGTTTGAACATCTTGGATGCAAGGTCAGGGGCGATATAGCAGAGAGACGCGACATTACCAGTTTGATTTGGCTTGCAAACTGTGCATGGTTGAGAGTAGAGCAGTGCCTGGAGAGAAGACTGCTTACCCCGATGAGGAAACCGGTCCCGGTGAGGGAGACGAGGATGCCGATGGAGTAGAGGACTGGGACACACTGAGCGACGAGGGACGAACGGGAGAGTGTGACGTACGCGCAAAGCTGCTGAGCTGACCCACGAACAGCAGGATGCTGCCCAGGAGACTGAGAACGAAGCCGATGAGGAGACTGGGAGGGCAAGGGTGAGCGGGCGTGGAAAGGGGAGGTGAGCTGCGGACCATCCGATGAAGCCATAGAGTCTCTGAGTGCGGGTGAGACCGAGAAAGCTGAACGCAGAGTCGCCCTCGAAGAACTGAGTGTCTGGTATGATACCGCCAGCCGTTTCGAGGTTGAGCCAGCCTTTGGAGGACATGATGGGGATGAGTGGATGGAAGTGAGTGGCGGTGCTGATGAGCCTCGTGTGATCAACGAGGTCGTGCACGTTGTCAAAAAAAGCGAGTCGACGTTGAACTCTCCTTCAACAACTCGCAGCGATGGACCAACTCTTTTCGAGGGGATCCGCTACTCCACCACCACCACCACCACCACCAGCATACGCATCTGCGCCAGTCACTCTGCAGCCAGACTTTCACCAGAGAAACAACTCCGCTCCAGCAACGCCCGCCATGCCCCCCTCCGACCCTGCAGCGTCCCCCTCCTCTCTCCCTCTCCCTCCCTCCTCCGCCGCAGACAGGCAGAGCGCACTCCTCTCCCTCCTCTACCCCGCTGCCAACGCCGTGCCCACCCACGTCGCACCCCTCCAGCAGCAGCAGATCCCGACCCCACCTGCCTCGTCCTCACAGCGCTCGGGCCAGTCCCCTTCCAACGCCAGCGAATCGCAGGGCAAGATCCTCCTCGAACAGCTCATGGCCGGGTGAGTCCTCCTTCAGATCACTCTTGCCATGCCCTGGAGAGACCAGATTATCGCTCTCTTCTGCCTCACCCCACCCACGAGGCTCTTCACTTGTCCTTTTTTAACCACCCTTGCACCCCTCCCTCTCCTCCCTCTCCCACCCATGGCCTCCTGGGACTACTTTGATACCTTCTTTACTGACTCCCTCGACAGTGCCGCACCCCGATCAGCCTACGCTGACCCTCCAGCCGTCTTGCCTGGTCCCACTCCTCCTACCTCTGCCCCGCTCCAGCAACCCCCGCCCGAGCCTTTTCACCCTTCGGACAGCTATGCCCCTCTTGACCCTCCAAGAGAGCTCCCCTCACCACCTCAGCCAGTCCCCGTCTCCCAGCCACAGCAGCAGGCTCCTCCCTCCCCACGCAAGTCCATGTTCGAGTTCATCTCTCCTTTCGATGCCCTTGCAGCCAACGCGAGCACGGTCAAGAAGAAGCCCGCTCCCCCTGCACCCACCGCTACATCCAGTGGCAACGAAGACTCCTGGACATCCGCTTCCCTTGGATCCCTCAACGACCCAAAGCGAAAGTCGGTCGAAAACCTGATCGATCAGTTGACTCGGGGCCAGGCGCCCTACCCTTCTGCCCAGCCACCCTCCCCCTCTTACGACCCATACAGTACTACGGATGAGTATTCCCAGGCGGAAGCCAACCAACCAACCCCACAACAACCCCAACAGCAGTCTCGCCCCATGCCCCCGCCTCCTCTTCCCCCCAAGCCTGGTCGCGTCTCTCCTCCGCGTGCATCCCCGCCAAAACTTCCAGTTCAGCAGCAACCCCAGCGTCCACAGGGTAGGTCGACCGAGTCCCCTGTAGGCCAGCCTATCGCCCCCATCCGAAGGGACAAGGAGGGCTCACCAGGACCCCGTCAAAATTGGAAAAACGATCCTCGCGGCAAGGGTGCCAACAAGGGCAAGCCCCAGTCGAGTCCCAGGTACGCACACTCGCGTTCTTCTTGTCTGCTCACCTCAACGTCCTGCAGTGCGCAACCTCAGACGATCGTGTTCGACGTGGCTCAGCCTCTCGACGAAATACAGGCACCCAGGGATGCCGTCAAGTCGACCGCCATCGCTCTCGTAAAGCAAGACCCCGTGTTCTTGCCGGGCACTACCATTGGGGCGACCCACTGGATTGCCTACGCCATGACGAGGGGTCGTGTGCGCGTCATTTCACGTTCCAGCGGGGATCGCACTTTGCTCCAGCTGCCCACTGTCTTTGCGCCGGTAACGCAAGTCATCGACATGGCAGTTTACGGCAACAGACTCGCAGGTGTGACCTCTGATGGAGGCTTCGTCGTTTGGGAATTGCCCGAAGTCATCACCGATGATGTTCCGTACGTGTCTATGCCATCCTTTGGGTGCATTCAAGCTGAATTGTCGCGTTTAGTGGACACCTCTTGCTATGTATCGTACCAAGCGCGGATGCTGCTCCTTTGCACTCTGTCAAGTGGCATCCTAAACAAGCCGACACCCTGGCGGTTGCTTCTGAAACAAAGATGTATTTATTGGATTTGGCGGACGCTGCGCGCACATTCAGAGGCGAACCTCTGCCGCAAGTCGAGCTCAACCGCATCTCTCAAGTATTTTCTATCCCATCCGTAAGCGTGTCATCTCACTGTTGACCTTGCGTTACTGACACCCCCTGATAGCGCCTGGTGGCGTTTGATTTTGACGTTCCTCACTTTGCGCTGGCGACCAT
>JBBPLP010000566.1:2050-17524 GCA_038089875.1 Fistulinella prunicolor
GAAATAAATCATGTTTTATTTCAGTGTTCAGAAGCTTGTCCTCAACAAGTATGAGGTATTGGCATCCGTTTTCACCTAAGTCGTTTGCACTGCACCTTATTCTGTTTAATGTGAACTAGAATTACTGGATCCATACTGACACTGAATTGGTATAGAATTCTTGAAACTGAGGCCTGAGGTATCATGCATGCACTCCAGAAGTCTCATTTGCGTTCCCATCTCACCGTTAATAAAACAGTTGATCACGCTGTATATATGTTATTGAATTGCCATCACTCGTCGTCAACAAGGTTCCCACCGACTCCCAGCGGAAATGACTTGCACTCCTTTCCGCACTCTCGGAACGTCCCACACCCTCACGTACCTTGTCCCACATTGCGAGACCAACTATCTCCTCTTATCCGGTGGACTTGGGATGAAACAAAGAACCTTCGGCCCCTTGTTTCTAGGCTTTTGTACGAAGAGGGGGAACTGATGGGCTGCCGCTCCTGTTTGATGTGCCCGTCAGACACCCTTCTCCGAGGATCAGACTCGGACTGCGGCCTTGGGCCACATACGGTGCAATCAGGGACGGGCGAGGGGAATGGAAGGGTGCGGTTTCGAGCCTGCGAAAGCTCTCGTCGGGGGGATTACCACTACCCCAACCACCATCCTTCCATCGCTGTTTAGAGTACACCTTCCGGCCTAAAGTCCTGCCGATGGAGTTGGCCGACACAGATGATCGTGACTCGTGAGTGAGCGTGCGGCATTGGCACGCAGAGAGGCATCCACCCTAGCCTGCTGAGTGGCGCGACCCCGGTGGGCTGGTTGCATGGGGGGATAGCACGAGTGGGGAGAGGGGAGGATTCCCAGTGCTCGGCGATTCGATGCCAGTTATACCCTGGCACGGGGAACTCCCACAGGTACTATGTACTAGCACCCGGGGCCCTTTCGAGTACCCATCTGCCCTTTTTCGGTGCCTTGTGGTCCCGTGACACCCGCGTGGGATTCGCTCTCCGTTATCCCGAATGGATTCGATGAGGGACAAAGATTGCCGTGTGGGACTTTGGAGACGACCAAGGCCGCGTCTGCGCGAAACGAGCGTCCCGGATCAATATATTATATATAGGTCATCTCATAGGTACCGATACAGACCTGGGTCCAAATCTGCGCTACACATTACTAAGACCACAGTCCCCCGCCTCACCACACGTAAATTGCTCCCTCCATGCGATCTCTGAGCACTTTGAGTGTTCTCGTTGCATTCTTCCAAGTGACGTTTGCCCTTTCACTTGGCACTGACGTGGTTGTTGTCTCCAACAACAATCTCGACCCGTCCAATGCGAACCGTGCTGGTGCACTCTTACTGAGCACACCATTGACTTGTTCAGAAGCTACATCGATCTGTGCTCGACTTGATGAAACATTGCTCCCCCTTCCATCAAACACCGGGTTTACACCGGAAAATCTGACGTCTGTACTCACTTCTGACAGACATGGTGCAGCGTTAGCGCCTGGATCGAGCATTTGGATCGCAGGTAACCGTAAGCCGACTAGTCACCGCTCTCCTATCATATGCAACTGGACATTTGGATATTCCTTAGGTGGCTGCGCAGCATTCGTTCTTGGCTCCGCGCTTCCCACGCAAAGTTATACCGAGTATGACGACTTGGATACGACCGACCTTTCCTCACTCTTGCCTGCTCTCTGTACCAACTCCGCCCCCCTGGCGCGTTCCAATGTAACGTCCTACGACATTTCCAGGCAGATCGACGTCCTTACGCCCAAAGCTGGCATTCTCCGTGGTTTCCGTGACAAATTTACATGGCGTTTCCTGGGGATCAAGTACGCCGAATCAACAGCTGGAAAAGCCCGTTTTCAGCCACCAAAGGCACTCAATATTTCCTCGGAAATCATACGCACGGCTCTTGCTTATGGTCCCTTTTGTGCCCAGGTAAGACTTACTTGTTGCATGTTTTGTTCATCGTCTCGACGTGTTTCAATAGCCTCCTGACGCTGATAACGGGCACGTATTGCATAGTGAAGAAGATTGTTTATATCTGAATGTTTACTCTCCCATTGCTACTGGTGGAAGCACCCAGGATGTCGTTCCAAAACTTCCTGTGATGTTTTATAGTAAGCTGTCGTCATACATACCTGCCTCCCTCTGCTCAATCTCATCTCATAGTTCATGGGGGTGGACTCAATACCGGAAATAGCGGACCGTTCCCGTACAATATGACAAGCGACGGATATGTTGGAAACTCGATTTCGAACATCTACGATGGTACCAACCTGGTATCGTACGGAGGCGTCGTCCTTGTCGTAATCAACTACCGTCTGAACGCATTTGGATGGTTCAATGCATCAAATGCTGCGCTCAAGGATACTCTCCTTGCGCTCCATTGGGTCCAAGACAATATTGAAGCTTTTGGGGGAGATGTGAGCTTCCTTGTTCGTCTACTTGAAGCTATCGGACATTGATTTGATACTTAGCGAACGAAAGTACTGGTTTTTGGCGAGTCGGCTGGTGGTACGATGACTAGATATCTCCTCGGGACAAACCCAAAATATACGCGGGGCCTCTTCAGTGAGCCCATGTTTCACTCCATGATTGCGATGTCATGATGCAGATCCAGGTGCTGCTATCTTGGAGTCCGATTTCGGCACGACTGACCCATTCTACTCACCGGAACTCGCACTGAACGTGTCACTTACCCTCGCAAAGTATCTCGCTTGTGCATCAAATACATCGACCATGTTTTCTGACGTGGATGCTGCATGCGTTCAAGACGTTCCTGCTGCAAATTTGACGCTAGCATCCTACGACTTGGGGATTTCCTGGGACATTGTGGTTGATGGGGACTATGTTCTCAACGACATCACGGGTAGCATTCAAGACGGCGTGTATGCTCGTGTCCCCACCCTTTGGTCAAACAACGAATGCGAAGCCTGTTATTTCCTCCCCAGTACCCTGTCGCCCATCGCACCACCGTCCACATATATTCAGATAATCACAAACTATTTCACCCCAACCCAGGTCGCGACGATCTTGAACGAGACAGAACTCTATCCCTACGAGACGTCGCCGGGAGAGGGAGGGATGTCCGGGGCAGTGTTGACGCTCGCACAATTGTTGTCGGACTGGTCTGCCTTGTGCCCGTCAACATACCTTGCCTCGCTGGAATCGAACACGACTAATCCAGGGAACGCGTTCCACGTCGTATTTGCCATCGGCCTCGGGTCCCCACTGACCCCAAACCCAACTATGTGTCACGGTCGGGTCTGTCATGCCGACGAACTGTATTGGGTGTTTGGAACGGCAGAGACAGACGGGCTGTATCAACCATTGACGGAGGAACAGATCGGGGTGACACGAGAGGTGATGAAACGGTGGACGGAGATGGCATGGAGTGGAAGTCCAAATTATGTGGGGGCGGAGGTGATATTGGAGGCATATGATGGGGGAAACGAAGGCGTGGTGAATGGGACGGTGAGCGTGCAGAATGGATATCGCGTGGCACAGTGCGATTTCATCGTAAATCAGATCGGATTGGTGTATGGATATGGGACGTACTAGCCTTTGAACCCAACGATAGTGGTCCTTCGCATTCGCATTCACGTTGATGTTTAGGTCTATTCTCAACATTGATCTAGCTGTCGAGCTGCGATTGGAGGACGTTACAGCGAAAAAGGGAATTCAAACTTGAAGTAGTACTGTCGAGTACTAACCTAATATGGTACTTTTGGAGCCGACCAACTCAGCTCAGGCCTTAACCGGCGGCCGGTAGTGAAAATAATTGAAACATTCAAAATGAAGTTAGGCCGCTTCGTCTCGAGGCTGTTGGCCCTACGTCCGCCCCTTCATGATGCGATCTCTGAACACGCTGAATATTTTCGTTGTGTTCTCTCAAGTTACATATGCCTCGTTCAACACTGACGTGGTTGTCGTCTCCAACAACGACCTCGACCCCTCCAACACGAACCGCGTTGGTGCGCTCTTGTTGAGAACACCACTTACTTGCTCAGAAGCTACGTTGATCTGCGCGCAACTCGAGGAAACATTGCTTCCACCTCCATCAAACATTGGGTTTACCCCTGAAAATCTGATGTCTGTACTCACGTCTGACAGACATGGTGCGGCGTTAGCGCCTGGATCGAGCATCTGGATCGCGGGAAACTGTAAGTAGCTATTACTATTTACTACTCTCTCTGACGCTGAGAACTGGCCTCAATGCTCCTCAGATGACTGTGCAACGTTCACTCTTGGCAGCTCATCCTACAACAGCACGACCGACCTTTCCTCACACTTCCCCGCTCTGTGTACCAACTCCGCCCCGCTAACACGTTCTAACGTAACACCTTACGATACCAGCAGACAGATCGACGTCTCTACTCCCAAAGCTGGTATTCTCCGTGGCTTCCGTGACAGGTTCACATGGCGTTTCCTGGGAATCAAGTATGCGGAATCGACGGCCGGCAAGGGTCGGTTCCAGCCACCGAAGGTGCTCGATGTCTCCCCGGAGACTGTACGCACAGCGCTTGCTTATGGACCCTTTTGTGCTCAGGTCAGACTGGTTCCAATATTATTTATGTTGTCTGCCATCTGGAAGCGCTTTATGCTTAGCCTCCCGACACTACTAATGGACACATGTGGTATGGTGAAGAAGATTGTCTATCTCTGGACGTTTATTCCCCAATCGCTACTGGCGAAAGCAATCAAGATGCCGTTCCAAAACTTCCTGTGATGTTTTATAGTGAGTTATTCTCATACCTGGCAGCATGTTCTCAATCTTGTCTCATAGTTCATGGGGGTGCACTCAATACCGGAAGTAGTGGACCGTTCCCGTACAATATGACAAGCGACGGATATGTTGGAAACTCGATTTCGAACATCTACGATGGTACCAACCTGGTATCGTACGGAGGCGTCGTCCTTGTCGTAATCAACTACCGTCTGAACGCATTTGGATGGTTCAATGCATCAAATGCTGCGCTAAAGGATACTCTCCTTGCTCTGCATTGGGTCCAAGATAATATTGGAGCTTTTGGGGGAGATGTGAGCTTCCTTGTTCGTCTACCTGAAGCCATCGCCCATTGATTTGATACTTAGCCAACGAAAGTACTGGTGTTTGGCGAGTCAGCCGGAGGTGTAATGACTAGATACCTCCTCGGGACAAACCCAAAATACACGCAGGGCCTCTTCAGTGAGTCCACTTTTCACCCTCACGATCTACAGTATGTCATGATGGAGATCTAGGTGCTGCTATCTTGGAGTCCGATTTCGGCACGACTTATCCATTCTACTCGCCTGAACTTGCACTGGATGTTTCACTTACCCTCGCAAAATACCTAGGCTGTGCATCCAACACATCGACCGTACTTTCTGACACGGATGCTTCCTGCGTTCAGGAGATGCCTGCTGCAGATCTGACGCTGGCATGCTACGACGAGGGGATTTCCTGGGACATTGTGGTTGATGGGGACTACGTTCTGAACGACATTGAAAGTAGCATTCGGGATGGCGTATATGCCCGTGTCCCCACCCTCTGGTCAAACAACGAATGCGAGATCTGTTATTTCCTCCCTAATACGCTGTCGCCTACTGCACCACCATCCACATATGTCCAGATGCTCCCAAACTATTTCACCCCAACCCAGGTCGCAAATATCTTGAATGCGACAGAACTCTATCCTTACGAGACGTCGCCAGGAGAGGGAGGGATGTCTGGGGCAGTGTTGACGCTCGCACAATTGTTGTCGGACTGGACCGCGCTATGCCCGTCGACAAACCTTGCCGCGCTGGAATCGAACACGACCAACCCAGGGAATGCGTTCCATGTTTTATTCGCCACCGGCCTCGGGTCCCCACTGACCCCGAACCCGACTATGTGCCACGGTCAAGTCTGTCATGCCGACGAGTTGTATTGGGTGTTTGGAACGGCCGAGACAGATGGGTTGTATCAACCGTTGACGGAGGAACAGATTGGGGTGACACGAGAAGTGATGAAACGGTGGACGGAGATGGCATGGACCGGTAGTCCGAATTATGTGGGAGCGGAGGTGATATTGGAGGCATATGATGGGGGAAACGAAGGCATGGTGAATAGAACTGTGAGCGTGAGAGATGGATATCGCGTGGCACAGTGCGATTTCATCGTGAATCAGATCGGGTTGGTGTATGGATATGGGATGTACTAATAGCCTAGCGAATGCGCACGAGTATGAGGGGCAAGAGCGGACTATACTTTTTAGCATCATAATTTACTGACTTAGTGCTACAATATCACGAGGAGGTCGTCGAGTTAGCTCATCTCGTGACTTCCTGGCCATTCGTAACGGATTATTTCAAATCAGCAAACGTGATGAGCTAGTATCTTCCCACGGTCCAAGGAGACTCTACAGGAGTATGGAAACCGACTCGCTCACCCATCAAATGAGGGCCACCGGGAACGGATTCGACTCTCACATCGAGTCATGCGCCAAACGATCCGCCGGTGATCCAAACGATTCACTAGCACCCTTAAAGATTCACAGGCAACCCAAATGATTTACTAGCACCCTGCTCGTGCTCGTGCTGTTGTCCCGTTGTCCCACAGCCCACCCGCTGCGCTCAGGCTGGTCTATCCTAACCCGATGAGCACACTGCAAACACGTTCGTTCACAGGTAAGTAATTTATTCTTTTGTTGAATTCATATATTGACTTCGTCTTCCACCTCACCTCTCCCCCATGCGCTGACTCAAAGTGAGTAACGATATTTAGGTCTTTTCTAAATACTGGAATCCCACCTAAGCCCGCCTGTACCACCAACCCGGTACAACCTGCTCAGTGAGTTTATTACACGTCGATCAAGCAGTCTGTCGCTCACTGTAACGAATTCTTCCACCATCCCAACAGATGCAGACCTCCGGTGCATTCAAGCAGCAACCTGCTGATAATGCGGACATAAAATAGAATCCGATGCACCGACACCAGTCCGGAACGGCGTGTTCGTGTTAAGCGATATGGAGGGTAGTCTCGTCGGGACGGTTTATTGTACACTTGCGCTCCAACCGTCTGATCTACCAATGATTGCAGGGAATGTTGCTGGCCCCTCTTGGTATTGTGGCGCCCGGATTCACATGCCAACCAAGCTCAAACTCCCGGCTTTCTATCTTTTTTTCTTCTTTGATTCCGTCCCTTTTAGGGCGAGGCGTTCTATTTGAATAGCACCGACATCCATGGAAGAATCACCTACGCCAGACAGCGCTCTAATCCAAACTTGGCCGCATCCATTTATACCGTATTGACGTCGTTCGGGAGCTGCTGGAGCTGTCGTTATCCTTACGTTCCGGCCAATGGTTGACGGACTCCTTACGTTTCCCTTTTCCTCGCCTCCCTCGAAACAAAACAATTGCGACCCTTGGAATGCCTGTCTATGGCATCGGCCCCAGAGCCATGGAAAGCACTGCACCGCAAGATGCTCCGGCTAAGTCCGTCATCCCAACAAGGCTGAACTTCTGTCCTGTTAGCACATGGTATAACCACGAAGGATGCATTGCGCCGTATGCGGGGGACAATAAGTGTGAACGTGATGCAGAAGGTGTTAGCCGTACCATTTAACGCAGATGGTGGCACATTGGGAATCAAGCCAAAGTTGTTTTACCGGCGACGGAACGTGTATAGATGGATGCGTGTTCGGTGTAGGTGGGATTAGGTGAGTGTTTGCTTCGCTGTTTGAATTTCAGCTTCTGATGTGCTCGAATGAAAAGTAGAAGATCGAGGCTTCGTGTTTGCCTGGCGAAGTGGACGGTAATCGGCTGAGCATCGGTAGCAATGAAATCCGATCAGGCCGACGGAGAAGGAGCGAGGTATGTGTTATACATAGATAGCTAATAAGCATTTGAACCTGCCCCCCTCCGGAACCCGGCCCTACGAACCTTGTGTGAGGAGGGAGAACCGGCAAGATGCTGAAGAATGATTTTAGTGGGAAACGGTGACAATACAAAAGGGCGCTAAAGGGCACGAATAGCGTGAGTGTGTCAAAAGTGTATATCCCCAAAAGCTTATTTGGAGTGGCATTCGAAAAAGATCCGACGGAAGGTAAGTAACGAAAGTACCAAACAAAGTAATGGTCGCCATCTTCTCAACGTGAACATAACCTCCTCAGGAGTGCTTCCTTTGCCTAAGATGCCCTAAATGATGCTCACGTATATGTCGAACGAAGTTTTTGCGTCTGATATTTTTAGGACACCCGTCCCATAGGCAGTTGATCCAGGTGTTACTGTCCAATCCTCTGATGTTGTGCATGCCCGCGAAATGTGCTGGTACACTCCTGCATTCAATCTGAGCGCCACACGCGATCCACTGACAATTCGTCGTTGTTAAGCATGTGTCTGTGGCCCGTGTTGAGGTAATGCAGGGATTTTTCTCGGCCAAATGTGCAACTTCTGGAGTTTGTGTCACCTATTACACATGTTCATCAGGATGCTGAGTAGTATGATTGCTGGAACGCCCAAGCGCATCCTGCTTACGTTCTCAAACTCTGCACCGCAGCCATGTCGCTCCGTCACGGGAACGACATCATTCTGCATGCGTTGGGGTAATTAGTGGTGCGTGGAAACACATGGTTCGCCTGACACACGCTAAACGTACCGAAGAAATCTGGAAGGCAGTCATTCCACGATTCATCGTCTCCTCTCCATGGCGGAGTATCATTTGGTATACCAACGACCTCAGCTGTGAGGCCGCGTTGATAAGTGGTAGGTGGTACTGCTGCATGCATGCCTCTGCTACCAGTGCGTTTGAATAGCGTTGTATGATCTATCCGCGACATGCTCAGTTATAGATACATACCATGCACGCAAGTATTTTGCTTACCCCCTCGAAGTCTGGACCACTACCCTCACTGTCTGTGGTGAGGGCACTTTGAACGGTAATTCTAAAAAGGTTCAACACCCTAATCATGGGACACATGGGAACTCTTTCGGGATCACCGGTGCAGTCAAGAGCCCTGCACATCTGAGCGGGGTTTACCGCATAATTCAGTTCAAGTCCGCACGGACAGTGCGAACATGGACCAAAAGGGGGTTGTAATGTAGAGAATACCGGTTCCATGTGTGGATGACAGAGGTGGGTGGAGACTCCGCAGTAGAGGTGTACTCCAAGTTCTAAAATGATGAGATATATATATGATCGCAGGTCCGCGATTCAAACATTCTTTGTTTTGTACACGGATCAGCATCGACGCAGGGTCTTGTAGTGCCATCCATTGCTGCAGGGATCGCCGCTAGAATTTGGAGGGGTTCACTAAATTTCAGAATACCTTTGGCGGTGTGGCATGATGCCTGGTCCATTTTTACCATACGTTGCGCTAGGAGTCGCTGTAAAAGTTGCTGCGTTACATAACGACTTAAAACGACTGCTTATCTCCTTGTGGAATGGTAGGGAAACACTTACATGCAGCCAACATCATATCAACTATAATCGGTGGAGTGATAGCGGCGTAGGTTGAAAACGTTACTGAAAATTTGGTGAGGATTGGCACCCAAACCTTACCCAACCCATAAAACAATAGAAGACACGACATATTACATCCCCAAAATGTGCTATTGTAAACCTTCTGGTTAGAGTGCTTATGATTGCTGGATGAGAACTTAAGCAGTTGAAACATACAAAAAATTACCCAGGTTGCTCCGCCCATGCGAATCATAAATAGTGTTCCAAACGCAGATTAGTAACCGACAATGTTAATACATACCTCCATATCTCACTGCAGTTACGAAATCAATGTAACGGACTTAGAGACAAATATCGGCTATGGTAATAGCCAAAAGCCACCGGCTCGAGGAAAAATCATCTCGTGTATGCCTCTGATGGATAGGGGCTTCGTGAACTGTCAGGTTAACCTCGATACACCCTCGGATCCTTCTGCACCTGGTCCGCTCGGGATTTTAGAAACGTCCTCAAGGAAGAGGCAAGTATCAGAGTAACATTCTGAGTAACACCTCACCTTCAGATAATATTGTGGCCGGCTTAATTTCAGTTCTAACGTCATTTAGCACAAAGCCGAGTATGCTCTATAGGTTCTATAAGTAGGACATACCCCCCATTCTGTTGATGGCTTGGCCGCCAGTGCTGCCGGAATAGATAATGGATATGGGTTATATTGGGTCACATCGTAACAGAGACAAATTTTGTGATTAATTTCCGTTTGCAGTGGTCAAAATATGGCGGCCTACAGACCTGGGAATATGTACTGATTTGCGAGCAGGTTCTTCTGGAAGCAATCATAGACGGCATGGCCGTAATTGAAGATTAGGACCCGTCCGAGGGAACTATTTGCACCCCCCACTGCAATATTTGTCTGTCTATCTTGGATAGTAAATGAACGAGAGGAGGGTGAGCGACTACCCTTCATAGAGTTCCAAAGAGCGGGGAAGAACATCGATCCAACTTTAATAAGTATATTCCTGTGAGAATAATTCATTGAAGCAAGCCCCATGAATGTGGCAAAGAAAAAATTCACGTACAAGCCATTTACGACACTCCCGCTGCCAACAATGAATCAGGACATCCACATCTCCACTCAAATTCCTCCCTCATGCCGTGTTGTTGGGTCTTCTCAAGCTGTGCCGCGACACTCTTGTGACATAAGGTGTCAAGTTGATCTAGTCAAGTGTGGACTTATGCCATGAGCCAGCAGTTTTCGACTCAATGGTCAAGTTCTGTGATCCAAACTCAAATCTGCAGGTGTGGCTTTACACAATTGCGAGTGGGTCCATATTCCACTTATCTGAAAGTATCCAACTTTGATCCGTGTTACCCGTCACATGATTGCACATTCACAACTTAACTATTATATATCATTCAATATTCAGGGAGACAACCATTGGGATGTGTTGCGCTCGGAGGTGGAAAATGCGAATTCAATGCATGTTTTTCGGCACCTGTTAAATTTGCCGGAAGCGCTAGTAGTAGCCCACAAGGTTGAATAAATAGATGTTTGGAGATTGAAATCACTGACAATTCGTGTCAAGTTGTGGTAGGTGATAGAGTCACGTCTGAGTCAATAGTATGTGGGAGGCTCCCGTTGAAAGGTTGTGGCATGTAATTTGTAACTCTTCGGATGAGTCACCATGCGTTCATGCATTTCCCTTGCCACTCAGCCCAAGTCTTCGTATCAACCAAGTCGATGTTTCCTCTCACTGGACACCAATGCAGTTATCGTCTCATAGTATTGACAACTTCAACCCATCCAACCTAAACTTTGCTGGTAACATTATTGTTGAGAGCACCGGCTTCACACGGTGGAAACACCAATGTCTCTTCTCATTTTCGATATACAAGAGCAATTTTGGAGCCTAACTTGAGTAAAGAACGACAAGCTGAAAAGTCTGGCGGATACGTGAGCTTTCATATTCGTTTTCTAAAGCCCTCAGCCAACAAAAGTACTGATTTTTGGCATGTCAGCCGGCCGTACGATGAGTCGAGGCTGACCAGGTACAAACACAAAAATAGGCCCATGGCCTCTTCAGTAAGCCTAAATTTCAGCGCGAGTGATCTATTCTACCCGGCCAAAGGTTGCGCTGAACGTGTTACTGATCTTTGCAAAGTATCTCAGTTGTGCATATCGCCCTTAGACATACTTTCTGATACAGATGCTAGTTGCATTCAGGAAAGATCTGCTGTGGACTGAATGTTAGCGTCTTCTGACATGGGGTATCGCAGTCGGACTATGTCCACAAGGATATCACGGGTGGCACTTAGCAATTCGACGTGTACCCCACTACATCAATGAGTGCAGTGTGACGTTGTATTATTGCCAGCGTGCCCACGATCTCTGGATTGATTTGCGATGGACACGTAGACAATAATCTCAAGCTCCACTGGATACAACCAATTGCGCACTAATGAACATGAATAAATCCTCATACATATAGGCATTTACCTTGATGGGCTCTGCCTGCCAGCCATCTACAATATATGTACATACATACAACCATGACAAAATATTTGGTACGTCGTCATCTTCTCAACAGCACAAACATGACATCACTTTCTGGAGGAGTGCTTCTGCCCTCTGGGATGTGCCAAATGATGCTCGCGGATATGCCTGATAAAGTTCTTGCGTTTGACATTTTTGAGGCATCCCTCCCATAAGCAATTAATCTCGACATCTTTTTTCAACTTTCCAATACCGTGCGTTCCCGCGAAATGCGTCGGCACAGTCTTGCAATCAATTTGAGCGCCACATGCTTCAGTGTTATCCTTGCCGGCCCTCCACTGACATAGTTTCATCAATAGGCAAGGGTATGTAGTCTGGTTTGTAGTATTATGAGGAGGTGTCTCGATGAAATTTGCACCTTCTGGAGTTTGCATCACCTATTAGAAATGTTCAACATGATACGCGGTGCGGGTATCGCGTGCGGGTATATCTTGCTTACCTTGTGGCTGTACAAAGAGAGAGCTAGGTTGAGTAACGCGTCTCCATTGTCAGATGCATGGAACACCGTCTGAAGCTGTGTATCGGGACCATAGCCCCCCGTCACGAGAGCGACAGAATCCTATGTACCAAGTGTGAAAATACGCAATCACATTGAACCCTCCAAAACGCACCAAAGAGATTGGGGCGGTCTCCGTGGCGGGATTAACGGTCCCGAGCGATGTTCTCTCTTCATAGCAGAGCACAGTTTGATATGCCAATGCCAATGACCCGGGCTGCGGAGAAATAATATCCATTGGGTGTCGGTGTGTATATGCATTGGCTAGCTGGGTATCATCCGCATTATAGCAATGCTGTGTCCTGGTCTGTCCAATTTATGAAACGCTGAGTAGTAGGTCTGATGTGAGCAAGCATCTTGCTTACATCGTTGACTTGGTTAATACCATGACCCTGATCACCCGCGGTGATGACACTCTGTAAGGTACTTGCGAAATGCTTCAATCTCGCCACCGGGGCTACTGATTCAACATCACCAGTGCACCCAAGAGTTCCACACATATAATTCGGCTCCCGACTCGGTTCAAGTTCACATGAAGGGTGTGAACATGGACTGGGAAAGAAATGCGAAGTAAACAGCAGTGCAGGTTCACAATGAAGCTGTTCAAGGGTGGAGGCGGCGGGAGACTCTGCAGTCGAGGAGAACATCTGGGATCGATGTGAGAGGGATGTGATCGCAGGATCATCCGGAAAAACTACGTTTCGTGCATGAACTCTTTATATTGCCCCGCGACGCCATCTAGAGCTCCATGGAGTGTTTTGATACAGCGGCGTGTTCAGAAAGCATAGGACGTGATGCCGTCACGTGGGCAGTCAAAGCGAGAAGAGTCACTAGTGCAGAAGTGGATGAGATTGTTCAAAAGCAAGCTGTATCTGACGATCTGACAGGATTGCTCACAGCCGCAATGTGGAAAGGATGGAACCCTCGAACCACGGTCTCAATCGGCCTGAAACTTAGTCCTCGCTCATGTTAAACATCACGGCGCGGCGGTGTCATTGCAAATTCATTATAGGATCCTGCCAGTTTCTCGTGTCAACTTGCTGTATCCGTGTTATGTAATGCTAGATCCGTGAGTGGGTTGGCGCCGGCCACATTTAGTACAGCTTCGTGCCTCCGACCGGTCGTGGGACTCTGTGCCTAAGCCTTCCTCGAGACTTCATCACACCGAGATATGATATTATCACTTGCTACGTGTCAACCAACGCTTTTAAGGATTGCTAGTCACATCCGCGACTAAATGGTTGCAATGATGCGATGTCCTGAAAAACCGAACCCTGCAACAGACATCGACGTCTGATTGGCACTCGTTGCCGAAGGTACTAATCTTTGGAGCCCTCGGGATATGCCTCACTTCTATTTGGGAACCATTCCTGCCATTCCATTGCGACGGTTCATCAACACTGATTATATCTTCATCTTCTTTCTCCGTGATTTTCGCCGGTGGCATCGGAGTCGGGGTCAATGCAAACGTGACCGAGCTAGTTTTTCTGCTGGACTATTACTTATACTTCCCTAGAATCTAGCTTACTGGACACTCAACATCTGGCCTCGTGGAATCCACCGTCGTATCACGGCAGCGGCGGATGGTGTGATGAATTTCAACCAAGTTGATTATATTGTGGCGCAGTTCCGGCGACCCGATTTTCGGACTGGGGCTCACTTCAACAACTTTGTTCTGCGCTTCCATTACGGTCATTACTTGCAGCGTGCCTTACATTTCAAGGGCACCCGTGCTTCTGTTCTTACTCTCATCGCCACAATACACGCAACCAAATATTGACATATGTATATGAGGTTTGTATCCTGTTATCTGGTCAGCCGCAATCTATCTTCTCTTAGTGTGTGTTTTGATTCGATTGTGGTGGAACTTCCCAGGGACCTCGGCTATCCGCCTGGCGGTTGCTAATAAACTAATAATCAGCGCATTCCTTGCCGGCCATTGCGTCAGGAAAAATGACATAGCACTCGAAAAATGACATAACACTACCGTATTAGCGTATATGGCACCACGTCCCAACTATATGGCGCTATAGTAGCCGCACACCGTCGCAAGTATTATAATACTTCATAGCCCCTAGCACACCACAGGAACTGAAAAAAAAAACTATAATCGGCTTGTCATCCTACTAAGATCCAATCTAAAAACCTTCGACTATGGCCTCCCAGTATGTACGGAACGACATTCATGAATGCCACCTTACAAACCACTCTCTTCCTCTCGCCGATCTACAAAGAGGACACTGAAGCCCCAGCAAGCACACTAAACTGGTAGAATTTTGTTAATGCACAGTCACCACGACGATGTGTCAGTGAGGCTGCAAGTGCATTAATAGAGCTGCAGGCGGGGCGCTTATGCTGCAGGCAGGGCAGTTGGGCTGTGAATGCGTCAGTGAGGTTGCACACCTGGGCGCTGGGCTGAAGATGGGGCGCAGCACGTGCGTTGGTCGGTCACAGACAACAGGGCTGCAGATGGGGCGGTTGTGCTGTACATTGAGCTGTTGGTGCGTTAGTGGGGCTGCAAACGGGGTGGTTAGTAGACTGCAAGAGCGTTAGTGACACGGTGGTTGCTATTAGGCTGCGGGATGCATCATTTGTGTTCCAAACGAGGCCTTTAGGCTGAAGATGTGCTGCTGGGCAAGGATGGGGCGTTGAGGCTACAGGTGCATCAGCGGGGCCACAAACAGACTCCGGATTGCAGACAAGGCCATTGGGTTGCAGGAAGTGGGGTAATCGGGCTGCGGATGCGTCGTCCGTGTTGCAGATAAGGCCATCAGGCTGCAGGTATGTCGATTGGGTTACAGACGAGGCAGTTGAACTAACGGATGCGTCAGCAGGTTGCAGACGTGGTCTACCAATCGCCGCACTGATCGCCGGTCGCAAAACGCCTGACACATCCGGTTTTCCAAAATTTAGAGTGCCACATTATATATTTCAAAATGTAATTCAACATAAAATCTTGTAAATAACATTATGGGGCCAATAAAATATTTTCTTTTGGCGGCCTTTAAAAT
>JBBPLP010000567.1:0-17501 GCA_038089875.1 Fistulinella prunicolor
GAGAAAAGGGTGAGAAATGAAGTGATTCGAGGATGAGCATAGGGTAAGTACCGAGAAGGACAAGCTTGACCTGGACGGATTTGTCCACAGAACCTGCTGCAGGATCAGTCATGGTTGTCGAGAAGAAGTCTCTAATAAGAAGAGGATAGACGAAATGACAAGAAGAGGCCGTGACAACATAGCCTTGCTGCGTTTTGCAACGTTGTTTACTCTTGTGTTCCCTTCACCCAATTCTGGTGTCACTCTAAGTCTACACCTCCCATGTCGACAACGCATTTGGGTGCGTCTCTTTTACTTTGCGTTTTGATCCGACTCGTCATACAGACTCAATAGCCAATCTCGCGTTTCATCCAACCCCGGAAAGTATACCTCCCCACGATGTCAGTTACCTCCAGAAACCTCTACATGCAGCACCCGTGAACTACCACCCCCTCGTGCGTCGTCCGTGCGGTAAATCACGACTGCAATCTCACCCTCGTCTGCAGAATCCAATCAACTTTCTCTTCCATGCCACCCTCGTATACCCAGACAAACTTGCTCTTGCCCACCCCGATACTAAACATCCCGTCTTTTACTCATACAGTATATGGTGATTCGGCCGTCCACGCAATCTTCTCCATACTCTTAATTCACAGTGCTTCAGGACTCAACGCATCCAGAATTTGGCGTATGCCCTCATACAGGCAGGAATTCGCCCAGGTGATCGGGTGGCAATTCTCGCTCCAAATTCGTGAGTGTCCATACGTTCCCTCAGATATAACGACTCATCCATCCGACTCCTGCAAAGCCCTATGATTGCAGGTAAATGTCATCATCATTTCCTTGCTCACGTCAGTTGACTCGGATCTGTAGACGCCCACTTTGGTGTTCTTGCCGCCCGCGCCGTTCTTACCCCAATCAACATACGTCTGACCCCTCCAGAGATTGCTTATATTCTTGAGCACAGCGAAGCCAAACTCATTCTTGTTGACCACGAGTACCTGCGCCTTATCCCTGACATCAAGATTATTACCATCATCTGCAACGACACCGGCAGGCCAGGGGATCCCTACGAAGACTTTTTGAGTGCGGGTCGTACATTCAGTTCTGAGAGGGGCTGGGCCGGGCTTGACGTAGAACTCGACGAGAATGCTCCTGCAGTTTTGTGCTACACGTAAGGTCTCCTCCCTTGATATGTCATTGCCCCAAATTTAAGCCGAATGTTAGTTCGGGTACTACCGGTAGAGTGCGCTTGGATGTCCAACTCCTAGATGATTATCTGATATTGCTTAGCCCAAGGGGGTCATCACTACCCTGCGCGGTATATAATCGTGTTTTTGAAGCGTCTGTTTAGTGACTGAATTCAATTTCAGGATCTTACCTTGCAGCAATAGCGAACGCTTTCGAGGCAAAGTAGGTATTCGCTCTGATCATCAGACGACAATTAAGCTTTGTCCTTGAGAATCAACCACCAGTCCTGCTACCTATGGTACTGCTCTGTCCCTTTTCTTGGTTTCGAGTGGAAATCATTCGTTTCATCAGGATCCTTCCTATGTTCCACGCTGCAGGATGGACGTTCCCCTGGGCCAATGTTTTTGCGTGTGCAAGCCAAGTATGTCTTTATCGTGCGAATTTCGTCTAATTTCTGACTATTGACATCCACAGATCACCATTCGACAGGTCGACTATCCCCAGATATGGAACCATCTGCTCAACTCTGAAATTACCCACTACTGCGGTGCACCAACAGTCCAGGTCTGTTTCTCTATCAGCAAGCCATCGGCACGTTTCAGGAACCCTCAGTCAGATTGGAATCGTCAATGATACCTCCAAGAAACCTTTACAACGTCCTGTTTCCGCAATCATAGCTGGGTCGGCACCGACTGCTCAGCTGATTGGTCAGCTCGAGCAGATTGGAATCAAGCCTGTCCATGTTTATGGTCTTACGTGAGTCTCCCTTTCCAACGCCCGCCTCGCTGTTGTGACTCGAGGCCATGTTTCAGTGAGGTACGTTACATGGACCTTTTCTAGCGGTCATGATTTATTGTGTCACAGACTTATGGACCATTCACGCGGTGTTACGATCAAGCCTCCTGGACATCGCTGTCACTGAAAGATCGCGCAAAGCTGATAGCACGTCAGGGACATAGCTTTGCCACCGCTCAAAACGTTCGAGTTGTGTATCCAAGAAGGCATGAGAACGATCAAGAACTTATCGACGTCCCAAATGATGGAAGGACGGTAGGTGAGATCGTGACACGGGGTAACATTGTCATGAAAGAGGTGAGAAATGACATTCGTCGAGCATGGGAATGTCACGGACATCACACTGTCTTGACAGTATTTCAAAGATCCAGAAGCTACCCGCAGGGCGTTCAGAGGAGGGTACTTCAACTCTGGTGACCTTGCGGTGATGCATCCCGATGGTGTCGTACAGATTATGGATAGAAGCAAGGACATCATTATCTCTGGAGGAGAGGTAAGAGATGGCACCGATCCGACTGTGACGATGATGCTTATGCTTTGACAGAACGCATCAAGCCTTGCCATAGAACTAGGTAAGGCGTACTTGCTACCATGTCGTTGTTTCAACTCACGGCATCAAGAACTTGCGAATCACCCGCACGTCCTCGAGGTGTCGGTAGTTGCAAGGCTCCACCCCAAGTGGGGTGAGCGTCCCATGGCTTTCGTCATCCTTCGGCGAGACCATGTTCAAACGTGGGTTGGGAATCATGCAAGATTCGAGGCAGAATTGAAGCGTCACGCGCGCACTCGCTTACCGGGATTTGCCTGTCCTGAGTGGGTCCAAGTGGTTGATGAACTCCCGGTAGGTGTTCCCCATGTTAGTCTATCTTGACATATGCTTATGACCACAACTATAGAAAACATCCACTGGCAAGATCTTGAAGACTGATCTACGAAAGATAGCTGCAAAACTATGAAATAGTTAATTGTGTACGAGAAATAGGTATCGTAGGTATCTGTGAGTGTGCCCGACGTGATAGATACATTGTGATTGTCAACATGAAAGAAAGGGAGTAAAAGAGTGGACATCAGAGCGCGCTAGGTATGGTCAGGACATAGTCTCAGTATCCTGAATGCGCCACCATTGCGTTCACATAAGTAAAGGTCGTCAAAATCGCGTCCAAGAAAGATAATCTCATCAGTGAACTCTTGATCTCCGTCATTGACTGCTGTAAAGTCACCCTTCGAGGGTGATTTTCCTGGGGGATAGCTTGCCTTCCTTCCTAGATAACCAGTTTTTGCCCTTGCGGAAAGGGCATTATCGCCGGTGGAAGAACTGACAGGAGTGCCTATCTTCCACATGAAAGGTCCTCGTCTGTTGATGTTCGAAGGTGGAGGAAGAAAATGCGGCAGGACCGTACGTGATTCATCCGCTGGTTTGAACAACGCGTCCCCGAGGTCCATTGCCTCCAGACCCCCTTGCCGCATTGCAACGATCACAGAACGGTCTTTCACATCAAAAGCTTCCAGTCTCTTTATGTCACCCATTCGGGGAGTATTCAACCTAGAATTAACCTCCGAGTCCACGCTCCACAGGAATCTTCCCCTGAGCACAGAGCGTCCGCGAGCATCAACAATAGATGTGCTATGCCCGCCCCGAGAGGAAAAGAATAGTGCTGGGGGACCAAAATGTCGGGGCTGGACGAGGAGAGAGATAGGTGGAAGCAGGGGTTTGGATGCGTCGGATAGCGGTGGGGAAGGTTGTACAGCTGGCGGTGGTGGTGCTGACCGGAAAGGGTGAACTGGGTCGACACATTGTTGTCTGAGGTCTTTCAGTAATATATACCCGTCATCGTCCTCTTTTCGGACAGGGAGATCGGGGGGAAGCAACCCATCCTTGTACCAGGCCTGCATCAAACTCGCCTTCCAAGGTCCTGGATCTTGTGAATGGATTCTGCAATACATCGAAAAGCATGACATACCATGGACAACTCCTTTAGGATCACGATAGAACCATCTCGATGGAGGTGCTGGTGCCGGCATGGGTAAACCGGGTGGATTGAATTGAATAGATGCAAGGTTTCTGCCATCCCCGAATGTGTCTGGTTCATGTTCCGCGCGATAACCGAGAAAATCGAGATACGTTGGAGGTATGATATAATCGTCAGCAATAGTGGCGAGAGGAATCTTTGGTGCAAATGATAATTGCTGGAATGTTGTGTAGGGTCCGACCTGGGCAGAAGCGAGAGCGACGAGTTCCTCAGCGTGCGCTAAAGCAGAATCCTGTACACCACTGCTCCCAGTGGGTATGTTGATGGGCTCGGGGAGATGCGCAGTGGAGTTGTTGCGCGAAAGTGATTCATTGCCTGATTGTACAGTAATACCGACGCTGACGCTGATATTGTTGTCTTCGTCTTCAGGTATTTGTGGATCTGTGTCAAAAAGGTCTGTATGGCCATTTCGAATTTCCCTCACCCTCCGCCGAGCGGCTCTTCGTTCTGCTCGCCCGATACGGACTTCACGCACCCTCACGGTTGCAGGTTCTAGCCCGAAAACATTCTGTGAAAATACCAAAAAGACCTCTACGAGGTCATCGCCTTGCAGCTGCAGTTCGAGGGATTTGGGAGAGTCTGGAAGAATGAATGTACGAGAGAGGCCGAGAGCTGTCCGGTATGTTCCGGCAAACAGCTCCACCTTCTCACCATTTTCTCCGCAAAGAATGGCCAGGAAACTACCACAACATTAGAAGAGTACGACTTACAGGAGGTTCACTGTACCTCTTTTTCTGAGTCTCGACTGCCTTGATCAAAAGGGATCCTTTCGTTCCAGGCAGTTTGACATATTCAAGTTTTGGGGGTGGTGCTTGTGGGGTCGGCGGCGTTTGGACATTGCTCTTTCGTGAGTCTATGTCTGTGTTCTTGAGTACGAATGTCGCAGTTTGATCATCCGACCTGCGGGAATTGAACGCCGTGCTGAAAATTCGTGGAAGAAGGCGATGCGGCTGTGTTGGCCCCAGAGTAGAAGGAACAGTGGGCACATGTAAAATCGGACTAGCATGCACGTCTCCAGAAGTAGATGGTCGAGGAGCAAGACCGGCCGTAGTTGCCGAGAGCCGTGTACGACTGGAAAGTGAACGCGCAAGGGTTACGCCTTCACTCTCAGGTATTGTCGGAGGCGCCGATAGGACGGCAGAACCAAAATGCGTATCGTGAAGGGAAGATGATCTCACATCTTGGGAACCGGTAGTGTTGAAAATATTTCCGAGAACAGACCAACGTCTTCGTCGCCTTTCCGGCCGACTGGAGAGGCTGCGCGTGTGGGAAGAGAGAGCATCTGGCAAGGAACATGTTGCAGAGACTCCATCTTCGCCAGTCACCGGAGCTGATGCATCAATCAGGATAGGCTCCTGTGGTCGAATGGTGCCTGCAGGGGGCAATTCAGGAATCCTACTTTCTAGCAATGCTTGAGCAAGCGTAATACGTTCACTGGGAACGGTAGCAGTATCGTCGTCATCTTCATCGGGATCCATGTCAGGATGAAGCTGTCGTGGCCCGGTTTCATAAGAGGTATGAATGACAGTACTCTGACTAATTGCCGAGGGTAAAGTTTGTACAGCCTGGGAAACGATAAGAAAAGGAACGGCGAAGAAAAATCAGCTAGACACACAGGACCTGCGTTCGCACGGGAAATATTTAGGTCAAGATTGGGTGGACGATTCCTTCGGTGGGATTGAATCGTATGGCTACGAACCGGAAGTGTGGCAGTAGTGCCACCCAGGTTGCCATGTTGATGATCGTTCCTTGGATGTGGAATAGAACTTGTCCTCTCGTCTAGTGCTTGACTTCCACTTGCACCAGCCGTTAACACATCGATAGCCTCGTCATCGCTGGCTTCAAGCCAGTCGGTATTTTTGAATATCGCCACGGTGTTCGGAACTGCGCCAGTGGCCACGTTTGATATTGAAGGAGACAACGGTGGAACGGGAGGAACAACGACCAAAGACAGTGACGACCGCCTGGAGCGTGCTATGTTTACTGAAACCGAAGACCGCCGGTTTCGCAAAGAGGGTCGGTTATCTAACGCACTAGTGTAAGGAGGTGGTTGGCCCACAGGAGGAAATGAAGACAAAGGTTGGATCGTCGGCGGCCTCGGTTTCTTTGGCGTGGCAGGACTGGAAATTGATGGTGATCGCGAAGTAAATTTGCTGTTTTGTTGTATTTCTGCAGGCGGCGTCGACAATGATAATTTGCCCCGTTTTTCCGACGAATCTCGCTGGTAAATGCCCAGGTTCCCAGAACTTACCTTCTTGGCCTCTTCCCTGCGCGACCGCTCTCGTTCTCTACGTACTTCCACCTCTAGACGCCACTCCACGGCTTTCTTAACTTCCTCTAAAGCGTACACTCGGACGCCATCCCTGCGACCTGCTATAGCTACCAACACCCCGCGATGTTCCATTACGACGACGCTTTTGAATGGTATTCTACGCACAAGAGCATACGGCTGAGGAGCTGGTGGCGAGACTAGAGGAAGGACATCCAGGCCTTGTGCGTGACAGAGAAGGAGATGATGGGGAGCCAAAAAGGCCCCGCTTGCAGGAGGGGAACTGAAATGAGAAGGCGAAAGGTTCGGGGAGATTGCGGATAACGAGAGGCCTAACTCATGCAACGTGGGTGGAGGTAGTGAAGGTGGAGGCGTCGGCGAACGGGTGGGGACCGGGGAGGGAACCCGAGAGGCTGTCCCAGACTGCACTGCGACAGGCGTCGACGGTGGTTCTTCATGAGTGGTGAGAGCATTCACGGAGGTGATGGTATCACGACGGTGAATTAGATTTGAGAAAAAGCCAGAAAGACGATTGTTAAACCGCGTCGGCTAGATCGAATTCGGGTTATCAAGAGCTCAGGAAGAGAAAAAGTACATGACCATTTACCTCTATTGCCGAACGACGCCTGCTCGGGCGATCTCTTGGCGGATCGACTGTGACGCTGGCTGACTGAGTATGGAGCTGGGTGGAGCGGGTTGCATTGGTGACGGGGGACGGTGGTGATCGAGCGGTAGAGGGACGCTGGGGGGGAGAATGTAGGGCAGAAACATGGCCTACGGGGAGGCTGTGAACGCTGGCTGCTTCCGTATGTTCAAAGGTGGTCTGCGGGGGAGACGAGTCGAGCACATCGTCTGTGGTTGTTTGAGGCGGGTAATGACTGTGGACGTTGAACATGATTCAGAGCTGCACTTTGGACGGGTGGCACGAGAGCGTGCGCCGCTCAGGATGGGAGATGGCAAGAAGCCACCGTGGACGACGACGAAACGAATGGATGGTGTCCTAACTAGACATATTCCCACGGTATAACAAATCACGTGATTTGGTCACAATGTCACACATATTATATCGGCCCGGCTTGTTGGTCGTCTCATGTGCGATGATTTCCCTTCGTCTCCTCGCTCGGCGGTCGCTTCAGTCCCCCCGTAGATGGACCCACAACGCCCCTTCGTTCTCTCATCTCAACACCGTCACAGAAGACGACCTCGCTCACTTTTCAAAGATACTCCCATCCAATGCGATCCTTTCCGCCCTTCCCCCAAACTCCAACTCACCGGATGACCTCGCTCCCTATAATATAGACTGGATGGGAAAATACCACGGACATGCAAATACCGTCTTGCGTCCCCGCACAACACAACAGGTCAGTGACATTGTCAAGTTCTGTGCTAGTCGTCGCATCGGCATAGTACCACAAGGCGGGAACACCGGTCTCGTCGGGGGAAGCATCTCGTTACAAAAAGAAATCGTTCTCAACCTGGGGGGGATGAACAGTGTTCGCTCCTTTGACCCTGTGTCTGGTAACTACCTGGATTCCCATCCAATCTCGTGCGAAATGCAATCGTCCTTGTTTCTCCGTAGGTATCTTGGTCGCAGACGCGGGATGCATCCTGGAATCCCTCGGAGACCACATCGCCCCCCACAACCATATCATGCCACTTGACCTGGGCGCCAAAGGAAGGTTTGTACATCCGATCTCTCTCGTTTCTCAAACTCACTATCCTCAAGTTGTCAGATAGGTGGAAACATTTCTACAAATGCAGGAGGTCTTCGACTTTTGCGGTATGGTTCTCTCCACGGTACCGTACTCGGTCTCGAAGTCGTCCTTCCGGATGGTACCATACTCGATCAGCTGTCTACAGTACGTAAGGACAACACTGGTGCGTTACCTCCCCCCGTGCGAAAAGGCCCCGTCACCTCAATCCTGCGAAGGCTACGACCTCAAGCAGTTGTTTATTGGTGGAGAAGGAACTCTCGGCGTTATCACGGGCGTATCGATTCTCACTCCACCGGCGCCCCAGGCAGCCAACAACATCTTCTTGGCATTGCCCCACTTCAAGAACGTCCTCCCGCTTTTCCAGATCGTGAAGCAACAATTGGGCGAAATTCTCTCCGCTTTCGAGTACATCGACCGCACCGCCTATGACATGGCTCTTGACCATGGTTTGGGACCTATCCTAAATCCAGACGAAGTGGGTGATGCGCAGTGCTTCATTCTCGCAGAAACAAGTGGTGGGAACCGAGCACATGACTTGGAGGTAGCTATGTCTAATTGTAACACCCGGCCGCCAGCTGAACTCGACGTAACTAATAACAGAAACTAGACAGTTTACTCGAGAGTTTGATGTCGGCCGACGTGCCTCTCATATGCACCGGAACTCTCTCACAGTCTCCCGGACAATTTGCCTCGCTTTGGGCACTGAGGGAGGGCTTGCCAGAATGTGCCCAAAAGGAAGGGAAGCCGTATAAATACGACATCTCTATTCCCCTCACAGACTTCCAAAGCGTGGTAGATACTGTTCGCGAACATCTAATCTCAAAGGAACTTTATGGTGATCACGCAATCTCAAAAGTGATTGGGTACGGCCACGTCGGTGATGGCAAGTCCACCTATTGCACCTGGTGGGATTCGTCTTACATATGCTCTTTGCAGGGAACCTTCACGTGAATGCCATCGCCAAAAACGGCTACCGCCCTGAACTGGAAGCAGCTCTCGAACCATTCATATATGAGCTTGTCGGTGCGTTCTGGCTATATCACACAGGAGATAGTGAAGCTGACGATGTGGATGTTGTGCAGCTTCACACAAAGGTTCTGTTTCTGCGGAGCATGGTATTGGCTCGATGAAGACCAACGCACTCCGGTACTCGAAGAGTGATGTAAGCATAGAGTGGATGAGGAAAATCAAGCAGGTCTTTGACCCGCTCAACATTATGAACCCCGGAAAGGTCTTGCCATACTAGAATACAGTGTGGTGGACGTTCCGAACTTTTGGATAGTTAGCAATCAGAGAAGGTCTGCTGTCGCTGGTATGAGTCAGTCACGTGAGTGGATGTCGGGACACTTTGTAACGTTCACCGATGAGCGCATTGCAATTCCAATGACGGTCGGTGACGTAGCCCTCCGGAAACATATATAAAGCCAGGCGTGCTCGATGTCGTCCTCGAACCCCAGTTACACCTTTCACCACATCCTCACACAACATCTTGATCATGGCAAAGAACCTTGGAAACGTAAGACGCACTTCGATAGTTATGCGCGCTACGAACTGACAGACGTTCCTCAGGTCGCCGGAGGTCACAGTACGCCCGGCCGTGTGTCCTGGAATTGGTAGCGGCTGACAGACACTTGCAGAGGCTGCGATGGCAAACCCCAATGTCTCTAAGGAGGCCAAGGAACACTCGACGGAAGTGCTCGAAGAGATGGGAAGTCGCGGTGAGCTACCTGAGCAGCAGAGTTATGGCGACGAGGGCAAGAACTCAGGTAATGTAATGGGTGGTCACAAAGTTTGTAGTGCGAGAGTCTGGTTTGGAGCTCTTGTTGACGCGTATACAGGCCACAACGAAGAACCCCAACGTGTCAGAGGAAGCAAAGGAGCATTCTAGGCAAGTTTTGAAGGATATGGGTGCCTGATTGGGACGGGAGCGTACAACGGAAGTATTGTAAGTTAGTGTGAGCGTACAGAGACGTTGTCGTTTTCCCTTGGGCAAGGCTCGTATGCTATTTTCTGAGTAAGATGAAGACGGGATCACCGAGGACGATGCCAGCCATGTGTCGGAAAGAACCCGCCAGTGACAACAAAAGTCCACCAAACGACGCGTATACAGTCCTATGCAAAGTTTAAGCGTTCAGTCCAACAAACGCTGGAGCTCACCATACACAGTCTCTCCCCCCCCGTCGAACTTGTACACCTGCGCCGCCGCTCGTTCACCGAAGCCTGTCCTTGCCGTGATTTGCTCACCTTGCCATACATCACATAATCGTACTCCTCCTCTAGTCCTTTCACACCTTTTCCATCGGGTCGCCAGATATCCCTGTCCTTGTCCTCTCCTTCAGCACCATCTCCTCCAGAAGGAATCAAGGACGAAGCAAGTGCCATAGCAAAACTCTGACCCTCGGCGAGAGGGAATAGCTCGACGTTATAATCTAGAGTCATGTCCATATCGTGATTTTTGGAACGAGCATACAGTCGAGAAACTGGTAGTCGAATGAGTATGTTGCAGATGAATTTCTGTCTATGTACCTCTGTCAAATTTCTTTCCCTCTTTGTCAATTGCATTGATAGTGAATATGTCGTCGAAGACGATGTTCGACGAAGCTGATGACATGGTGAGTTAGAACCTGCCGAACTCGAAAAACGAATCTAAGCTCGGAAAACTTGCATGCTGTGCACGTAAGTGAGGGTTACCACGTATGGTAGGCATGGATCACGCACGGCCCGACCCGTGACGCGAGTCTGAGCAGTCAAGCTTCAAGACAACATAATGGCCCAGAGGTTGGCAGCATGAATATATATGGCGTCGCGCATCGGGATCCAAGGCGTGCGTACTACAGAGGCGGTGAGACACTAGGTGGAAATTGTCGTTGTTGGGTTTGTGAAGCATTATCACGTCCATACGAAGAATATCATATACTGAACTCTTAAAAAGCGCTGTCCGGTAACACTGATTTCAAGATGGTCACTCTGCCGGAAGTTGCACTGCTTCTCAGCGACCACATGTGTTGGGGTTTCTTCTACGCAAGCGCGCCGTGCAAAGGCACTAGGGACCACAGAAAGACGCAGGAGGATATTACGAGCATGGCGTACAATCAAATCTAGAATGCAAATGACGATAATGTGAACGAAAGAACGCTGCAATCATTATAGTGACTCTGTACCCCCTTACCCTCCCTTTTCCGTGACTCCAGGTACATTCCCAAGACCAGGCAGGGCTATTTTCCAGGTCCCTCTGGAAGCAAGCACTCTACGGACTTGATGCTCGATCAGTTCATGCAGCTTTGGGACATCTTTTAGCATGGCGCGACTGCCCATGAGAGACGTGGTCTTCAAGTTAAGAGTGAACTCTGAAGGGAAAGATATTGCTAAGACGGGCTCGGGTGAAAAGGGATATGGGGGTGCAATGGTGACCTAAGAGACTCCATGAGTGAATGTATCATGGCCAGATGGACATGGACTCGCCGATGACTCGAACAAATCGAGAGATATTGTAAGCGAGACGGGAAGCCGCGCAAAGGACGGCATTGGATAGTTGAACAAATAAGCAGTGGAAAGCGACACTGAGACGGTATCGACATAGGACAGGTGAAACTCGACGGACTGTGGTGCGTCAGTGTCTGAGCGGGACCGAGTACTGGAAGATACTGACGGTTAAAGCGCCCGTTTCCCCTGTACCGTCCACGAGCCGGGCATTGGACAGCAGTGGGGCCGAGTTTCCGAGGTTCACCGCATGAATGGTAATGTGATCCTAGACAAATATACGATTGTCCAGTAAGACAAGTCACAAGAAGGAAACACAAACGAGGAAACCGCGAGGGCGGATTTTGTTAGCATATGCTTCTATTTGAGCCCGTGCAACTTCGTTTCCTTGGGACCCTTCTAATCCGTTTTGTAGGTTTACCCGGTAGACGTCCGCTACCTGTCGAGCAAGGGAGTTGAACCAATTGGCCGTCTCTGCGTCTCCAAGGAAAGTGTCTGCAAGCGGTGGCGAGCGTGTTCGCGACGAACTGTCTGGCTTGGTGATCGGATGAAAAATCGGGGTCTCTGATTCATGACTTTGTGGGAGGAGGAAGAGGTATTTAAGGACGAGGGCGAGGATGAGGAGGATGGATAACTGTCCGAGGAGAAGACCCTGGGTGAAGGTTGGGGTCAGGGAGAAGATGTAGTTGTTACCCATCAAGATAGCTCATGTGCATGAGTTGCGGTTGCAGTAGGTTGCAACTTTGCAGGTTAGCGCTTTCCATCCACCATGGACACTGCCATTGTCCATGATCAGCCGACCATCTTCGTCGCCTGGCCCGGTGCTCCTCTCACCAGCTCCCTTGTCCACAGTTCCATCGCTGCGCTTGGTCTATCAGCCTCAATTCTGACCGTTCTCCCTTCACCCCCGTCAAAATTCCTCGTCCAATGGGCCGGCTATGATTGCATCGACCATACCCTCACTGCTTCTCGGCTAAACTCCCTTTCGTCTTCTTATACAATCAGAAAGGCCCTCATTCGAAAGCACTTCTTGGCACGGTGTATTCAGTCTTATCTCGCCAAACGCCCCGAATCATTTCTCGCAAAGGCCATACCCCTCACTTGGGACATCGACATTGCCTACGCGGATGAACTTGACGAAATGTGGAGTGATGAGTTATGGGACCTCGGCGGCACGCTTGATGCTAACAATGGTGACCTGAAACGGTGGTTCATTCTCAAACCAGGCATGGCCGACAGAGGGATCGGTATCAGACTTTTCGACAGTAAAGATGCGCTACACAGTATCTTTCAAGAGTTTGATTGTGATCCTGACGACGAAGAGTTATGCGAAACATCTGTCATGACTTCCCAGCTTAGGCATTTCGTTCTTCAGGTATCAGTAATATCAATACTATGAAGACCCACACTGAGTGCATGTACAGGAGTATATCTCTACTCCTTTGCTTATCGATCCGAACGAGGCCCCACTGTTGATCAAGGCTCAGTCACCATGCGATCTTCGGGGCCACAAAGTCATTTTACTCCTCTCCATGCTTTTGTCAACCCAATGACGACCGACCGACAGTTTCATTTGCGGACATACGTTGTTGCCTCCGGTGCTCTAACGGTATTCATGTACGAACGTATCCTCGCACTGTTTTCCGCCGAACCCTACTGTGCTCCCACGCGTTCCGACCTTGACCTGACCGTGTCCCTCACTCCTCATTTAACCAACACATCCCTACAAATCGGTCGTGGCGAAGCGAACGTCCGTCTCTTGGATGAACTGATTGGGTGTCAGATATTGTCTGGCGTCTCAAGCAACCATGTATTCAACGTTGCAGATGTCGTTGTAATCAAACAGCAGATAGCTGACACCATCTCAGAAACATTCAGGGCCGCACTCGACCAACCGATACACTTTCAGGTATGATAGTCCATCCCTTTGGTCCTTTCGGGTGCTCTGATTCTCGTCTACAGCCCTTGCCGAACGCTTTTGAACTTTATGGCGCCGATTTCCTTGTCTCACACGAACCTCTTGGTCTCCAGGTTAAACTGTTGGAAATAAACTCAGAGCCTGCCATCGAACTCACGGGACCACGATTATTTTGGATCCTGGAAGACCTGTTCAAAGCTATCGGAATTACTTGCATCGGGCCTTTTGTGCGGCGAACTACCCAACAAGGCAATAGTGTTTCATTAGAGGTTGGGGAAACTCTGCACAATTTACGCAAGTGTCTTGAAGTCAGAGTTCACGCATGCTGAACAATTTACTAGCGCGGATAGTAGGATCAACTTTTTACATCTGGGCAATATGGATGTATATACATGACAAATCAGCGTTTCCTATAAGTTTGAAACATGTTCATGAAGGGTTTATCAAACGTGAGCGAAGATTCGTACCTCTTGTTTTTGGTCGAATGAACTGTCGATTTTGGATCCCGTTTTCGTTTCCGAGTGCTTCCAGAGTCCGTTGCTGACGTGGAAATGATCCTATTCGGCAAATTTCGTTGCACAGGTGATGTACATGTGCCTCTAAGTTTGTCAGCGAAAGGCTGATTAAATGCGACGCATCGAATCCCGAAGCACTGAAGTTTGATGACCCCTCGCTTGTACATATTCTTGATCATTTGCGACTGGGCGGGGGGTAATAAGTCCGGAAAAAGTATCGTACGTTTTGAAACATAATCCAACTTCTGGAGGTGTGTCAATTTCCGAGCAACCCAATTCCAATGCACACGCACCGCATGATCCATATGTTTCAAAGTTTCTAACGCAACTATCATGGTATCTTTGTCTCCCACCCGTTCATATGTGCCGAGATAACGGGACTGTCCGTTCGATTTGCTTGATAGACATACGTCCATTCGTTTGCCCACGTCGAAATCGTCCTTGAGTTTAGTCCATGAACCGCCGCAAATTTTCGGGTTGTATTGAAACATTGGTTTGACGACGAGACCTAGCGCAATCCCGGACGGAGACCAGATTACTTCGTTGATGTTGATGAGGTAAGGACCTTCACTGGCAGGAGAATAAGAGAGGTGGGCCGTTTTGCATGGTCAATGCGCACCAAATGTCCAAGACATCCTGTTATTGTTATTCAATGTGATAAGTATCATGAATCCGATGTGACATGGTACCTCTATACCTTGTGGAGTTTGTAGGACTGGATTGAAGACAATTCTAATTGACCCTCCACAGGTTCGTAAGGAAAGTCTTTCAGAAAGGCTCTAAAATCAATTTCAGAAACCACTGCTTTCCTTGACTATCGTGATATCATTAATCACTTGTGCGTGACAAAATTCCAGACTGACCTGTTCCAGTTCTTGGGTACAGTTCGAGAGTGCGTGACGAAGCTCGTTCAAAATCTGTGGTAGTATTATGACTCTAGAACTTGTACCACAATCGAATTGTTACGAGCCTCGTCGTATTCATGGACTTTAGCTTTCGTCCGCCTGTACTTCTCTCGAAGGATCGACAGCTTTCCTTGATTCCGTGAAGCTTCCCCCTGTGTGCAAGGCCGTGTCAGCTTGTATATATGATTCAAACGCGCTACTACCTTCTCGCGGATGAGACCTTCGTTTTCAGCAAGCAGTCGGGCGAATTCTCCTCTGATATCGGACGATGGCTAAAGAGTGAGAGTCAGTCGCCCGTGGCCGACAAGCTGCTGTAGACATCACCGTCTCTGCATGTTCCAGGGGATTTGGTAAGCTTTCTTCTGACTTGACGGAGGATACTTGTGTGAGCTCATCCTGGAGTCTGCCTATCCATTCCTGGAGGGTAGCGTTTTCCGCTTTGAGAATGTCATTCTCAACAACTAGTGCCTGTGCCCTCTCATGAGTCAACCCATTTGATGGGCCGCTCGCGTACGAGGCAGTGGAGGTTCTCTGGAAGATAGAAAGGGTGACTTAGTGGAAGTTCGGGCCAAGGGACGTCAGAACCGGCCTACCCTCTCAGCTTCACGAAGTTGAGCTCGGACGACCTTGAGTTCTTGCGCGATCAGCTTGACCATCTCTGAAGCTAGCTCTGGATCCATGATGTTGTCCATCGACATCCTTCAAAGGCGTAACCTATTCAACTTGAACTTCAAGTTGGTGTAGGGTAAATGAGCATTGCACGTGACCGCGACTGGAAGTCACTGTCTGCTTTCGATGAATGACTCCTAGTTATCGCTCGGGGATGCAAAGTTCAGAGTCGCTGCCTTCAAGTACAGAGCGAGCGACGTCCACGCCATCGCGGAAACGCTCTAAATGGGACGAAGACGTACCCGACGCCGAAGCAATCCAAAGCCGCCAGCAATCCCTGAAACGTCGCACAAAGTCAAGTCGGAGTATCCCCGCTCGTGACGCCAGTCAGATGCCTGTGGATCCTTCTCCCTTTCGGCGATCTCATCCAACCCATCCCACCACACATAGTCTCTTCGTGCCTCTCAGAAATGCCCATCCTCCAATCCGGCCGTCTCGCTCCGTATACTGCTACGAGCGGCTCAACCAAATAGAAGAAGGGTCCTATGGCGTTGTATTTCGTGCCAGGGACAAGGAGACTGGGGACATAGTTGCCCTTAAAAAACTCAAGCTCGACGAGGAGAAACATGGATTTCCGATCACCGCACTTCGTGAGATCAATGCTCTTATGACTTGTCAACATGAAAATGTAGTTCGAATTCGCGAAGTAGTCGTTGGTGACACCTTGACTCAGTGAGTACTGCCGCCAGTCGCTTTCGAGGCCGTGATCAACACAATTCACTGGAAGAGTCTACGTAGTGATGGATTTTATCGAACATGACCTCAAAACACTCCTGACCCTGATGCCATCCCCGTTCCTGCAATCGGAAATCAAAACTTTGATGCTGCAGCTATTATCTGCTGTCGCGCACTGTCATTCCAATTGGATTCTACACCGTGATTTGAAGACCAGTAATTTACTCATGAATAACCGCGGAATCATCAAGGTAGCCGACTTCGGTCTCGCACGAAGATACGGTGATCCGGTCGGCGTAGGGGGCTTGACCCAACTCGTGGTAACCTTATGGTACCGGTATGTCTGGTGCCATTCTATTCTATCTTTTGTCCTCCCTTACACGTCAGCAGTGCCCCAGAAATTCTTCTGGGAGCCACTGAATATTCGACTACTATTGATATGTGGTCTGTTGGATGCATTTTCGCGGAATTGCTCTTGAAAGAGCCGGTTTTTCAAGCCCAAGGAGAGGTCGAACTCCTTTCCATGATTTTCAAGCTCCTCGGTCCTCCTACAAGTACCTCTTGGCCAGAATACTTCAGTCTTCCCCTCGCCAAGACCATCTCGCTCCCTGCCCCACATACTCACCACTTTCGCCAGCGATTCCAGTACATGACAACATCGGGGATCGACCTTTTGATGTCGTTTTTGACATATGATCCAGCACAGCGCATCACTGCGGAGGAAGCTCTGCATCATCCTTATTTTAGGTCAGTTGTCGTCGTTATCGTTTCCACGTTACTAATGAAATCGCACAAAGTGAATCTCCTCTTCCTAAGCACCCAGACCTTTTTGCTTCATTCCCATCAATCGCTGCCGGAGAAAAGTGAGTAAAAGCTCCCTTCTGTGACAAAACGTGTGGCTTACTGGTAAGCAGACGCAAGAAACCGTTTGATAGCCCTTCGGCACCTGTGCGAGCGGCAGATTACATTAGACTAGCAGAGAATGACATGCCATAGTACGCAGTGTATCTTATGTTTATTACGGACGGCAAGGACATATAAGAGCGCCGGCTAGAGTACGAAGCAATCCCGCTCAACTACAGACCATCGCTGCCATCATCGTCATTGATACAGTGACTCCATAAACCCTTGCAATAACTAAACCTAATGCAGTGCGCGAAGCGCACTGCAATCACACGTGGGAATTATGCTTAGCTTTAGTGTGAGAAAATGTAGTACTGACCCTTGGCTACGACTTTGGTCCCTGAGTCATGTGACCATTCGAAGCTGATGTAAAGATATGCCCATTTTAAAACAGCTATGTCATTGCAAGGGTTTATGGACTTTTGAAAAGGAGAAGGGTATTGAGCAATATCAGTAC
>JBBPLP010000568.1:0-17473 GCA_038089875.1 Fistulinella prunicolor
CGTGGTGTGGACCTGAGTTCCAATGAACTTAGATGCCTGGGAAGGTGTCATACGGTACGCTTGAGGGCTTGAACCTTCGGGGCGAGTTTGTGTGAGGAATCTTGTAATGCAATTGTGAAGTAATTAGAGATAGAAGCCCTCGGAGGAAATCTACTCGTACCCATGATCATTGACATAGAGGAGTTCTTTCGGTTTGTCGTTCTGCTGGAACGCAGCAGCGACAAGATACTCTTGCTCTTTCTCAAATATAGTTTCGGCTTTCTGTCTTAAAGCTCCACTAACTTCGAGGGCAGGTTTCAGCCCGACATCGAGTGTTAATGATAACCCGTCGTTTTCTCCGCCTACGATAAGTCCCTTCGAGCTTTGATCCTCAGCCTTGTTGAACGTCGGAATTAGTCAGTATAGTAGCAATCGAGGATAGGGAGTAACTAACAGAGAATAATTGGGAGAATCCACCATTGGAGAAAGGATTGATGGGCACTAACGAAGGCTCAAGGCTCGCTTCACTGTGCAGCCTTTCCAGAAAGGAGGGTTGGAGCGGCTTAAATCCGGACGGGCCATTCTCATCGTTCTCTGAAATCTCTGAATCCAAGGAAAGACGGTTTTTCCGGCTGCTACGTTCACTTTGCAGAACTGGTGGTGATGCAAGGCTGAGTGTCGACACAGAAGGACGGGGTGGCGATATGACTACGCTGCGGAGAAGGTGATCTGTGAATGGAGATTTTGAAGGAGGGAGAGATAAGAAAAGGTCATCCTCGTCTTTCGAGATGTCTTTCAGTGGCGACCTGGCATTTCCTTCAGGCGAATTTGTGGCCGAGGCAAGGGAGAGACTCCTTTGAGCGCCACTTTCAATACCGTGCTGGGACCCTGGTCTCGAGACAAACGCCAACTCTGAAGATGACAGCTCATGACGTACGACAGCCTTGTTCTCTTTGTCCTCGCTGCGATCATACATCAGTTTCGCGCTGTTCTCCTTGTCATTTTCGTCCTCGGTCTGAGACTCCATTGAAGAAGTGGAATCCCTCTGTACAGTAGGCACATTACGATGAACGGTTTGTTCTCCTTCGTCGTCAGATCCCACAATAACGCGACGATGCCGTTGGCCAGACTTGGTAGGTCTCAAGGGTGCGACAACTTCATCTTCATCGTCGCCATCGCCTACCGGTGGTTGTGGAACTTCTGAAACCTCCATATTGTCGCCCGGTTCGCCATCTTCTTCATTTGTACACATGGGCTCGGGGCTTGCAGAGCCTCTTAAATCTGGGGTATAGTCTTCGTCGCTCTCGTCCGTGCTTGCCTCGTCCCTGACCACACCGCCATCCGTCGCGGCCTTGAGACCCTGTTCAACATATGCTCCAAGCTTCTGTGGAAGTGATGTCCGTGTGTTATCATCACCAGTATCCCGCGACAACTTTCCGCCTCTTCTGACCCACTCCTGTTCATGCCGTTTGATAGATTCTAGTTGCTCTTCGGTATGCTGCATTATCATCAACTGATCCAATTGCTTTTTACTGAGCTGACCCTTGACACCTTTCCCCATACGCGCGAAGGACGGTTTGGCAAGCTCCTGCAATTCTTGTCTCGAAAGTTTTTGAGGCGAAGCTGCTGCGAGACGAATACGAGTATGACTGATTCTTCCTAATGAGGTTCTGTCTTTGGCCGGGCTACCATGGGCCCTGTTCAGTCTCCGCTGAGCAGCTTCTTCACGAGCAACGGCATGCATGTCGTCTTTGACAACCAACAAGTCATCTTCACTGTCGATGCCAAAAGCTTCACTGGTATCGGCATGCTGTAAGACGGCTTGCTTGATTTTCTGTAGCTTCTGCTGCTTCCCACTGGCTTCTTGAATAACAGAAGTTACTAACGGCATCTCGTCATCAGAATCGTCCGCCGCAGGAGGGAGCGTCTTGATATCCTTGGATGAAAACGGTTGGTCGCTTGTTCCTACGTGTGTAGAGGTCCGTAAGAGTCCCGTAGGTGCGCCAAACACAATGTTCCGAGGTGGAACTCGAGTTGAGGTATCAGCCGGAGAAGAAAACCTCTCGATCGGGTCAGATGACAGCTCTGTGCTTGAAGTTGTGGTCACGATGTTGTCCCGCCTGCCGAGCATATGAGTACGAACATTGATCAACCGACAAGATCAAGTTTACCGAAGACCGGCAAAGAAGGCAGATAACGAGTGCTTCTGTTCTTGGCTACGTACGACTTCCACAGGGCGATTAGCCGCAATTCGGGAGGATTCAAATGTGGCCTCGCGTCGTTCCTTCTTGCTTGGTGCCTGTCATAGTGAATTTAACACCAGACCGGATACGAGGGAGAAGCCATACCTTTGTCTTGGAGCGTCCTAAGGGCTCGCTTCGCCTCCCTTTATTTGGAAGTTTAGCAGCCGAGGGTCGTTCACCGTCGAAGAGAAGTGGCAGCACATCACGGCTGGGCGCCTTTCCCTTGGCCTTTCTACTCATCATGGGGATTTCCCCGGAAGTAGGTGGCGTTGGAGATGAACGGGAGTGCGGTGTTGTGATGGCGTGGCGAACAGGCGAAACGGAAGACGAGTTGCTTGGACCCTCCACCTCTGAATCAGAGTGAATAGGGTTTGCGACCCTTCTTGTACGTCTGCGCACACCGGGGGTCTCGGGTGAGCCCTCTTGAGCGGCAATGGTGCGCAAAGAGGCTGAAGATGGAGACAGCGAGGCACGAGGGAGATCTCCAGATGGACAGCGCGCTTCACAAGAAAGCATTACGGTGCCCATGGAGACGCTTTGAAGACCGTTTCCTTCAGACAGTTTAACACGTTCGGCTTGGCCGGACGAAGATGGACCTGATTGCGTGTCACGGTTGTCGAACTGTTTGTCCAATTCTTTCAGTTGATGCCTGAAACCGAATTGAAAGGCTGCGTCGGGATTGAAAGAGTGTTCACTGTCTGACGCGTGGATGGACGGAGACGGTGACGACCAGCGCTGTTGTGGGGGCGCTGCGCGGGGATGATGAACACGAGTCAGTTCATGCCCATCCGCTGGAATCCTGGGAGACTGCGGGAGTTGATGGTTCGACCGCTTGCCGTACACAACCGGGGCACGCCTTATGGGCTGGTCAGGCAAGCAGGAGGTGTCGCCAGCGTCGTCATCGATGAAGGACATGCCTGGGGACAGGGAAGAGGGCTGTGAGGTTCGTGGCGCTGGGAGACGTGACGTCCCACGAACGTGACCAGACGCGTTTATGGCAATCATCGCGTTTTGCGTCGCGTCACTTCTTCACGCCAACATCTCCTCCTCATAGCTCTCCTACGCGTCCTTGGCGCGTCCGTCTTGTTCTCCATAGCGAGTTCATCGATGTTTGAGACACGTATTCCGTGAGAATGATCAAAGACAGGGGTTGTTCAAAATGGAAAGTACTGTACAGTTCATCAGCCACTTCTCGGCAAGCTCCGACAAATATCATCACTGAACCTGATCCTCGTCTTCGTTGTCGTCGACATTCCCCACCCTTGAGATGAGGTATGTCCACCCCCGTAGGTGTGCTCGTCGTGCTCGTTGTTCACGTTCTTTGCGTTTTCTAGTCACCGCAAGGTTCGCGTCTTTACCGATCTCCTCAAAAGTCACATCCACTGACCATATCGCGCAGTACGAAGCACCACGCCACGGTTCCCTCGGTTTCCTACCCCGCAAGCGTGCCGCACGCCATCGCGGAAAGGTCAAATCCTTCCCAAAGGTCTGTTTAAATGGTGGTTTCAGCTCCGCCCTCTAAGTGTGCGCCATCAGGATGATCCCAAGAAGCCCGTCCACTTGACTGCCTTCATGGGCTACAAAGCCGGCATGACCCACATCGTTCGTGACCTTGACCGCCAGGGTTCCAGTACGCGTTTTATCTTGACAGCACCCACACCCTCCTTTACCCTCTTTCTTTTAGAGTTGCACAAGCGCGAGATCGTTGAGGCAGTCACAATCGTCGAAACGCCACCTTTGATCGTCATCGGTGTCGTCGGCTACGTAGAGACCCCTCGTGGTCTTCGCACCCTTACTACAGTCTGGGCGTCCCACCTCTCAGACGAGGTCAGGCGTCGCTTCTACAAAAACTGGTACCGTTCCAAGAAGAAGGCCTTCACTCGCTACGCCAAGAAACACGCCGAGGATGGTGGCAAGTCCACTGCTCGCGAGCTCGAGCGCATTCGCAAATACTGCACCGTCGTCCGCGTCCTTGCACACACCCAAATTCGAAGGACTGGCCTCAGCCAGAAGAAAGCCCACCTCATGGAAATTCAGGTCAACGGTGGCTCCGTCGCCGACAAGGTCGAGTATGCGCACGGCTTATTCGAGAAGCCTGTCGACGTCAAAACCGTGTTTGAACAAGACCAGGTTATCGACGTCATCGCGGTCACCAAGGGTCACGGTTTCGAGGGTGTTACCCATCGTTGGGGCACCAAAAAACTTCCCCGTAAAACTCACAAGGGTCTGCGCAAGGTTGCTTGTATTGGTGCATGGCATCCGTCCAAGGTTATGTTCTCCGTGGCCCGTGCCGGTCAAAGTGAGCACAACTTTCGACCTTCGACTAAAGATAAGCTAATTATGCACGCAGACGGTTACCATCACCGCACAGAACTCAACAAGAAGATTTACCGCATCGGCCTAGGCTCTGACGACTCCAATGCCTCGACTGAGTCAGATATCACGAAGAAGACGATTACACCATTGGGTGGTTTCCCTCACTACGGTGTAGTGAAGAATGACTACTTGATGCTCAAGGGTTCAGTTCCTGGTACCAAGAAACGTGTCATCACGCTCCGTAAATCGTTGATGACCCACACCTCACGCCGGGACCTCGAGAAGATCGACCTCAAGTTCATCGATACGTCGTCGAAGTTTGGTGTAAGTGATCATGCCATCTCCACCGTGAGGCTATTCCTCAAGCTAATGTGTTGTACAGCACGGCTCCTTCCAAACTGTCGAGGAAAAGGCTGCGTTTCTGGGAACGCTCAAGGCCAGGGATTGAGACCATGCTTCACGTACTACTTGGGGATTATGTTCCTTTATACACCATTATCCACCTTGCTATGAATGACAACCTTGCATATGCATGTTATGTACTTTGTCGATTTGAGTCAGTAAGATGTCTTGGAGGAACAGCATTTTTGCAGTGTGGCGCTGTGAGGTCGCGTCTGACAAGCGCTTTCATTGCGACCGTGACCACCTCGTACGGTGTCAGTCTCGGTAAGTGCATCCTCTGTGCCCACGAAAAGATCAAATCTCTCATTGGCATCACAAGGATGACTGCATCGGACACTTATGTTCACAGGGTCCACGTCGGCCCTCAGATCTTTGTCTGCGTTGTCTTCCCAACTACCGTGCGGGCTTTTGCGGCATCCAACCCAACTTCCGAGGCGCTATTTGGTTGCCCTAGCCCGTCTACCTCACAGCGGAATCTCTACTTCACAACATCCGCAAAGCGGGTCGGAAGAACGAAGCGGGGCAGGGAGCCACGTCACGCCCGCGACGAGGAACGACGAGGGTTCGAGTGTTCATTTGCCTTCTCGCCCCCCAGTCCCTGTTCCTACCGATGGAGTGCCCTCGAGTCGCCGCACCGTTTTTCCTGGCATACCAGCGCTGTTTCCAGGCAAAAACAGCCTCAATCATTTCGTTGGTATCGACTCGCTTTCAGACACGGAAGACCGCCAACAACAGAAACGTGTACTATGTACCCAAAAAACTCTCAAAGCTCCCAACTACACCAAAAGAAAATGCCCTGCTCAGAAACGTCGAACGCTTTTGTGGATCATGCTCACGGCCAAATCTCCCGATCATGCATGGGCAGCCTATCAGAAATTACTTGTGTATCGAGCCGTGATACCGCGTCACTTACTACACAAATTAGTGCGGCTTCTTGCATCAATCAAACCCCGGACTCGTACCGTTCATCTCCAGCTCCTCTCCGTTCTAAAGACTCTGCAAGGGAATCACGGCCAACTCCATTTATGGGAGTGGAACACGCTGATAGACAGCGCTGGAAAACATTGGCACAAGACGAGATTAGAGGATTACGAAAATTCCCTCGACATCTTCAATAAGAAAGGTGCCCTATCCACGGGGAACGCTGTCGCTGCTGATGCGGCCCTCAATACGGAAGTTGATTCGTGTGTGGCCCAGCAGGATCCAGATATCTGGACATATAATATTCTTCTATCTATTGCCTCTCGCTCCAACTCGCCGCTGGCTGTTCGTCATGCGTCATCCCTCCTGCTTGCCTCAGGCCTCTCACCAAATCGATATACTCATCTATGCCTCCTCCGTTATTTTGCTGTCCGGAAAGACCTGCACAGTGTTCGCTCCACGCTGCACAAGATGAAACAGCAAAGCTTGGAGGTTGGCCTGGATGGGATCAATGCTTGTTTGTGGGCGTATGCACGAAATGGGCGTTTTGACGTCGCATTGCCCATATACCGGGTTCTCCGCAGCAACACTAAACCTACACCTAACCTTGGAGAACACAATTTGGAGGAGGATTATTGTTGTATCCGTGACACCGTCGGTCTTGACATACCGTACGGCTTTGAACCCGACGAAGTCACCTACACGATGATGATCCAGACCCTTGCTTATCACGGGGACCTGAGGAACGCCCTCAGTATCTTTGTCGATATGATCTCAACCCCCAATCGAGAAGCCAGTGCCCCCACAGGCACCACAGCAGTCGAACCAGCGTGTTACAAACCGTCAATGGCAGCCTTTAGGGGTCTTTTCCTCGGATTTGCCCGCCATGGGCGCGGCCCAGAGCACCGCACGGCGGAGGCGGGACCTGTTGCAGCACTTTTCCCGTCTTCACGGGTTGCTTGGGATCAGGACACTCTGGAAACAGTATTCGCTGCGTTTTTACAGCTCTCGAACCTCCCAAAGCCAACTGAACGACTTTTTTACTGGATCATTGTCGCATTTGACAAGACGAGTGGAAACGACGCCGTCAAGCTCTGCGAAGTATGGACCAAGCTGGAAACCAAGTACGGTGGTGGTTGGGGTGGACGTTTGGAGGAAATCAGGAAGTCAATCTTCATTTCGGGCGATCGAAAGCCATTATAACGGTTGAAACGTCTATGAATTTCGCTATGTATACAGTTGTGGCAGGGTTACCAAAATTCCGAGTTGAAGCATTGGCTGGTTGATTGTGTGCATTAAATGTCCTGGTCCCCGTTGTCTTTCCTCCATTGAACAAACTCGTCCCACCCAACAACACATTTGCTGCTTTGGTACCTTCGCAAGTGGATGCTTCGCCGTATCTCTTCGGTGATGGTCCCATTCCAATCAGCCTTCCGGATGGCACTGTCGATCGCCTCGATCTTATCCCATCCTTGTTCAACCATGACATCCGGTAAATATGTGGCTGAAAGAGCATGTCTGGAACCAAAGCGGGGAAGAAAGGAGGAGGAAGATAACGGAGAGGGGGTAGACGAGTCTGCGGAGGGGTATATAGAAGGATTCGGGAAACTAATGTGAATGCCATGAACGCCGACCGTCCAGTCGAGATACGAAGACGCGTTCTCAAAGTTGGTCAGCAACGAGATCCTGCGGGACACGTAGGGGAATTACGACGTGCCCCGGAGAGAAGCGCAGGCGCGAGGAGGCGAACGCACCCGCATTCGAGCAAAGGAAGTTCCTTTGTTTCGATCTTTCTGAATCGGGAGTCCTTGAAGGCACTTATGAGCGCATATTCTGCGATGCCTTCACGTGTGGACATGGGCTCAAAGTTGCCTATACAACCTCTCAGCTTGGGTGCACGTCCTGGACGAGAAGACCTGATGTTCCAAGTGACGAAGAGGGGGCTGTACGATAGCGATTAGCGTCCCAGAGCACAGGGATGTTGTGCGATGACGCACAACTTGTCGTTCGGGAAAGAGGGGGCAATGGGCGTGCTCCCCGTAAGGGCGCAGTACAGGGAATCAAAGGCATGGAAGCAGTGTTCCGGGATGCAGGCCTTGCCGTCCTCAACTGCTGTCGGGCCTCCCACAGGATTGAGGGGGAGGAGGGACATGGCGGCTAAGGGACAAGGGGCCTCCGGCTACCGTTATCACCCCAAGGCAGTTCAAGGACGTCTTCCTAATTGGGCTATCTCAGGTGGAGACGGAAAATATGATTGCCGGTATTGGAGGGCAATGTCGACTATGAACACATGGTTAAGCTGTATCTATTTTAAAGTAGAATATATGTAAAGAGATAACTCAGAAGCGAATAAGGGTAGGAGGAGGAATGAAGGATGTGGAGTTGGTGAGGTTGACACGGTGTCAGAGTGAGCTCAGGAACCATACAGGTGGTGCATAAGGCATAGCAAGCTGTTGGGGGTGGAAAGGGAACAGAAAGTGCAGTAGGAAGTGGGAGCATGCCGAAAGAAAGAGGTGATCGCGATGGATTGTTCAGAGGAAACTATCATGAGGAGCAACAACTCCAGCCTCCCGAGGTTGAGCGCGCCTTCTCTCGTGCCTCTTCTTCCTCCGCCTGAGCTGCCCATGTAGGCGTGCTTGCCGACGTCAGAAGCACGCTATCGCGCTTTCGGAGTTCGTTCTCTCGTTCGATGACATCTTTCCTCTCAATTATCGCCCCAATAAGAGAATCAAAGAGTGTTTGGATGCCTATCATGGGAAGGGGTCATTAGAAACGGCAACAAAGCGCAGCATGCCTTTATGCTCACCAAAATCGTCCTTTGCAGAGACCTCGAACAGTTCCATACCCTGGGGAAGGCCCCATTCTTGACCATCCTCTGCCTCATCTTCATCCAAACTGTTACTGCTGTCTGTGTTTTCGTTCCACACTCCGGCGTACCGTCCAAAGTGAGAGCCGAATACTGATTGTGTGGAACGAGAGTCTACAGTCTTTGATCTGTTTAAATTTACACCGCTGGTTAATTTCGAGCGTGAGAGGCCACCAGAAGTGTGGCAGCGTTTGAGTCCATCAGCGATGGCGGGATCAAGATAGGAGGCGCTGTGAGGAGGGGAGGACTTGAGGGGTGTAGAATTCAGAGGAGCAGAACGAATGCTGGTGAATGAGGTGAATCTCGGACGGATATATGACAAAGTGGACAGTGGAGGAGGGGGAGGAGGAGGAGGAGATGGAGGTCGGGGTGGGGGGAACCAGTTGTGTAGAGACAAACGTGCAAGATCTGCGGTGACTTGACGTTGGTGATGCAAGTCAGCTTTGGAGCCGACGATGTAGATAATAAGTTCTGGAGGGCAATTTTTCTTTAATTCTGGAAGAAACAGTTATGGTACTGGAATTCCGAAGGAGAAGACAAGCACTCGCCTGCAAGCCAACCTCGTATATCGTCAAACGTAGAAGCGTTCGTTATATCGTACAAAAGGAGGGCGGCGTTGGCACCTCGATAATACATGGGAGCCTAGGTGAATGTCAGCGACTGTGGCGGTCGTGAACGGAGGGTACTCGCCATGCTGCGAAATCTCTCCTGTCCTGCGGTGTCCCAGAGTTGAAGGCGAACCTTGAGGCCGTCGACGTATACCTTCTTGGCAACGAAAAAGGCACCGGTGGTGGACGTCACGTTCCTGGGATCGAACTTGTTCTGTGTGTACCGATGGAGCAGGCTGGTCTTCCCAACGCCTGTGTGGGGGCATCGGTGTGAGATTTTGGGTGAAGGTTGTGAACAAGAAGAGGGTGAACCTGTATTGCCCATGACGACTATTTTGGCATCTATGCCATGTTCATACCTGGTTGGTGGGGGGCGGTCCCAAGCAAGATGGTCGACCATTCCGAGGTGCGTGAAGGAAAGCCACGGAGGGCGGGAAGGAGGAGGAAGGGGGAGGAGGGGGAGGAGGAGGGACAGAAGGACGGGAGGAGCGGGCCAAGGTCAAGCTGTCGAGGCGATCCAACTCGGCAACGGTCGATCTGACGCGACCGAGCTCACGTGCACTCGCGCTCACTCAGCCGTCATTTAACATTCTTGTGGCACAAGAGCGACGTCGTAGGGAATACAAAACGGGCAAGCATGGATCCTGGATTTTGACAACATAACGAACATATGCCGTCCACTACATACATGCCCTACTCCTGGTTCGCGGGAGGGAACTCAAACACCACATCCTTGCCAGTCAAACGACGGTACACCGACGAAAACGAGTCCAACTTGTACTCCAGCGACGTCGCGTCTTTTGAATCAAGAATCCTGCACCGGCGCTCAGCACAGCTCATCGCCAAACAGCACATGACCACCTACACTTTTAATAGCTTCGATCCGTCCACAGCAACACGCGTCCTCTTCCCGACAATCTCGGTGGGGAAGACAAGGTCCTCGAGGATCTTCTCGTGCACTGACGTGAGCGTGCGAGAACGTGGTCTCTTTTGCTTGGTGCGCGAGTTACGGGTAGGTTTGCTCAACATCCGACGTTGAGCGACGAAAACGACATGTCTGTCAGAGAATTTCTTTTCCAGTTCTCGGGTGAGCCTGTGTTACTCGAATTCAAGTTGGCCATCAACCTGTGCAAGGATGTACACACCGTTGTTGGATTTTACGGAATGCCTTTAATTGGGGGACGGGGACAAAGACAACGATAGCCTTTTTGCCGCCTCGGACGTCAACCTCGCGGGCAGCGGATATCTGTAGGGCACGGAGCTCGGCCTTGAGCTCGGGAACGTTGTTCTCCAGGTCAACAAGTGCTTGGGCGATGTTGGTTTCAGTCTCATCCGGAGACGTTTGGGGTGCATTGGCGGTGCGAAGGATCTTGTGGTTAACAGACATGGTGGCCTGGAGATGAGTCGCAGTCAGCACCCTGCCATACGCATCCACATCCACCGCATCCAATCATCTCCTGCTGGATATCACAGCTCCATGTCCTCCATCAAGTGCGTCCAATGACGTTACAGGGCCATGACAGAGTCTGAGAAGGACTCACCGAGCTTGACGCCTTTGTCGATGTCCTTTGGGTGGTCTGTTTCGTGTCGTCCATCGCTCACTCAACCAAACACGACCAATCATGCCTATTTTGGGAACTCGACCACCTGCTCGATTCGACCCCTCCCTAGGACAACTCTCTGGTACGCTTGAACTCGTCCACCCATTTCTGTTCCTCGCTGCCCTTTGGTAGCACCACAAAGGTCAAATATCCATCCTTTATCTCCAGTCCATCCGCAAAATCCCCATCCTTCTCCTTTGCTGCCCCGCACACGTCTCGTAGCGTCATCTTTTTGCCAACCTTGAGCAGCCGTTTTCGATGCGTCGTTGCATACACGACCAGATTACTGGCCGCGTACTCCTGCTTTTCATCCCAGGTCGGTGCAGGCGCTTGTGGCGGGAACATCTCGGAAATATGAGCGTAGAAGGTAGTATCTTCCACAAAATGAGAAATAACATCCGATGTTGCATACTGGGGGTACAAAAAGAAAACTGGAAACACAAGCGTCGAGCGTGTTGGATCGTCAGAGTCGAACTGTGGAGAGTACGGATTATCCAGTGTCCCTTGCGGGCTGTCGATTGGGCAGAGGTGTCGTTGCTAACAGTCAAGGGCCCAAGATCAGTACCAAACGTTAAAGACAACAAGTTGCTTACCTTGAAGGCTATCTGGAGACGCTGCTTCTCTCCCTTTTCTTTGTGTAAGCGCTCCTCGTTTTCTTGATACTGGCGGTCCTTCGCTTTTTTTGAGTTCTCTACACGAGACCGAAGAGACTGTACCGCTCGATTGTGAGGGTCTACCATAAGACATCGATCGCAACAGTCTAGGGCTTCCCCGAGCCGACCCAGAGCTAGCAGTGCTGTTGCTGAACGATACAATGCTTTCGATGACTTGACATTAATGCTCAACGCTTTGGAGCAGTCCTTGAGCACCAAACCATAGTTTTCTGCCTTTATAATCAGTATCGCTATAGGACCTGGAGATTCCACGTACTCAGCTCAAGATTGCAAGCAGCGCGATTGCAATACAGAGCTTCTTGGAGTGTAGAGTCCGTCGGCTTCACATCGAGACCTTGGGTATAGAAACCGAGAGCGTCTCGGTAACGCTTTCCCTTGAAGTAGTCGTTCCCTTGATCCTTGAAACTCTGGGAAATATCTTGCAAAATAGTTGGCGAAAATGCAGGAAGAAAAAAGGGTCAAGTCACCGTCGGGTGTACCGTCGTATACGAGGCTCTGCAACGCCTGCAATGCGACGTCATCTGAATCATCGTCGGGCAAAGATTTCATGAACAACGGGAGGGATGCCAGGGATGCCAGCGTCTCCTCGAAGTCATGTTTTGTTTGTTGTGGTCCAATCTGCGAAGCCATTAATGTTCAGCCTAGTCCGTCAGGCTGGTTGAGGAAAAGTAGATTAGATTAGATTGTCCATCTAACCGAGTCCACCTGACCCTACTCACATGGACACCCACGACTTCCAAAACTCTATTCTACACTACATCCTCCTGCATTCCTACCCCATGAGATGGCTCCCCCAATTGTGCGAGGACTAAAAGCAGCTTTAAATTCTGCAGGAAAGTTCAAGTATAAAGTGAGTTCTCTGATGAACGCATCGACTAGTCCTCTGGATTATCAGGACGACATGTATACTAGAATCCCGAAGCAGCGATCGACTTTCTCGTCATTGGAGGAGGTGGGACCACGCACTCTCTGTGTTTCATAGAGCAACCGTAATCCCAAAATACCTTGTCAGGTGTGGTAGGTCTAGCAATTGCCCAACGGCTGTCGCAGCGATATCCGACAAAGTCCACATTTCTCGTGGAAAGGCATGCACAAGCTGGGCAGGAAACCAGGTAGGTTCAATGTGCACTAAATGCGACGCTAGTCTTGCTTTCTAACATGGCGTTAGTTCTCGGAACTCGGAGGTAATTCACGCGGGTATGATCGCTGCGATGGTATGAGCGTCGAAATCTCATCACTTGTCTTCGCTGCAGGTCTATATTACCCGCCCGAGTCTTTGAAAACTCAACTGTGCCTGCGTGGACGCTACCTCATGTATGAACGGTGCAAGACACACAATGTCCCATACCGCAAAATGGGAAAGCTCGTTATTGCCAACGAAAGCCAACGATCGTATGTCGAAAACCTCCTTGCAAAATCTCGGTCACTCTCGTGGCCTGCCCACTCGGCTAAAGCACAAGCATCGCAACCAATCCTCCCCACTACGCTCATCACCGGAGACCATGCGCGCGAGATGGAGCCTGATCTATCAAAAGACATAAGAGTAGCCTTGTGGAGCCCAGAGACAGGCATCATTGATTCACATGCGTTCATGGAGAGCCTCGAGAAAGATATTCTGGAATCTGAAGGAGGAGAACTTGCCTACTCCACTCGTGTTGTCCGTGTGGATCCCTACAAAGGTGCTGAGGCCTTTCCTACTGTACCTTCTCATGACGGCTGGGCGGTGCAAACTGTAACCGACGGCACACAGGAAGGAGATGCCCTCCTTGCGAAGACACTCATCAATGCGTCTGGATTGTCCGCCAACCTCGTCCTCAATTCTCTTCTGCCCGAGTCTTCTCGAATACCAATGTATTTCGCACGTGGTTCATACGCAGCGTACAGTGGCCCTGGGACCTCCAACATTAGCCACCTTATATACCCCTGCCCCGAGACCGGGGGCGACAAACACGCTTTCCAATCCCTTGGTACACATTTGACCCTTGATTTGCAAGGGAGGGTTCGGTTTGGGCCGGACCTAGAATGGATATCACCTCCGACGGATGCACCAGACTTTTGCACCGACGAAGGAAACGTTGACTTTTGGACGCAGCACCTGATACCGAGTGATTCGCGGCTGGAGGAGATGCACAGGGCAGTGACGCAGTATCTGCCAGGGATCGTGTTCGAGGGGCTTAGAGCGGACTATGTGGGTGTTCGCCCGAAGCTTGTGGTCTCAGGATTCCAAGACTTCATCATACGGAGGGATTATGCTGACGGGAGAGACAGCGGGTTGATGGTCAGCTTGTTGGGCATTGAGAGTCCTGGTCTTACATCCAGTCTTGCGATTGCAGAGTATGTGGTTGAGGACGTGGTCGGTGTTCAGGAGAAGGATTCGTCGTAGACACGGGTGACAACCCCTGTGAGCCGTCGGATTGGAGCTCAGACGTGACGACTTAGTAATATAATGATGTAGAGAGTAACAAAGAGTCTGGTTTGCCACTTTCCCAGCATCCACCATGTTCCGCTCAGCACTGTCAAAGTCTGTCTTCAATACTGCTGTTGCGGCAAGGTCGTCGAGGACCGGCGTCGCTCCCATCCTCGCCCGTGGTTATCACGAGAAAGTTATTTCTCATTATGAGAGCCCGCGAAACGTCCGTCGCATTTACAATTCACTTCTTCCGCGAACCTCATTTTTTCCATCTAGGTGGGCTCTCTCCCAAAGGACGACGTCGACGTTGGAACGGGGCTCGTTGGAGCACCTGCGTACGTACTCGCCCTCGCTCGTTCGCTAACCACACCGCACTGAACTCGACCACTTTCGAACACAGTTGCGGAGATGTTATGAAACTTCAAATTCGCGTCGACGATAATGGCATCATCAGCGATGTCAAGTTCAAAACTTTTGGCTGTGGAAGTGCCATTGCCTCTAGCTCTTACATGACCGAGCGAGTGAAGGGCCTCTCTCTCGACGAAGCCTCCAAAATCAAGAATACCGAAATCGCCAAAGAGCTCTGCCTTCCGCCTGTGAAACTCCATTGCTCCAGTAAGCGCTTTCTCACCACGATGGGTATTTTCTTATCTGATATGCTCCACTTCCCACAGTGTTGGCCGAAGACGCTATTCGTTCCGCTATTCGGGATTACCGTTACAAGCGGAACAACTTGACCGATCCCAAACAGGCTGGGTACATAGATGTGACTCAGAGTTCTGCAACGGGAGAGACTGTTGCTACAGCTCACCCCGCTCAATCAGCGTAAGCTGGTAGTCGCACGTCTTCGCTCTTGTCCCAGCTACTTTTTATCTCACCTTCCATTCGCATTTTATCTTACTGTTCCAAAACGGATTCATGGTGTATGTACATCCCCCATGCAGCGTTCGATTTTAGCATCATATCAACTGATATCGGCTATGAGCTTGATATTATCCGGGTGCATGCTAAACACAACCACTGGCACATAGTGCCCGCCACTATATTTAATCTATCCTTTGTTTCCGATTCCCTTCTGCCCTACAAATGAGAAGCTCCCGGCTGCGAACCATCGTTCGTTAGCCTCTTTGACTCGCTGAGCGGCCGCAGCACGATTAGTCAGCTCAAAACCTAGAGTTGAGTCAGCACGGAGCACCGGGCAGCCATAACCAGCAACCAACCTTGTACCGGGGTTACGGTCAGGGACGTGGAGGTTCCAGATGTCGTAGAGCCGCTTTGCGCGGCACGCGTCAGCGCGGCCGTTCGCAATTTATTTGCCTTGGACAATTTTGCTGTTGTTTGCAATGACTTGAATAAAAGGATCAAGCCATGCAACGTGCGACTCACCGCGACTCTTGGCTTCTCCGAGGCCAGCCCGTACCTTGCCCGTGCCGACGCCGATCATCCCCAAGCCCTTCGTCTGGTCGAATGCACCGACCTCTTCCTCAGCCTCCCCAAATGCCATGCGATTTTGGAGTTTGCGTAGCTCAGTCTGAGCATACGCTTCTTTGGCTTTACGCGCTCTGGGAACGAAATGTGAGAACCGGTGGCGAAAGGGAACCAGAAGGATAGAACAGACCGTTTCCCCCCTCTTCGTTTTTTCGGTCCATCGTTGGGAATAGGGAGTGCTTTGGTAATTTTGGCGGGTGGAGGTGCGGCAAGACGGTCTATGTGTTTTTCGATTTTATCGCGAAGGTCCTGACCGTACGAACCTGGACAATTTTCAACAAGGGATGCAATAACTCGCTCCTGGAATACGCCCACCGTCTCTGCGAGTTCGTTCAAGATCCATGCGAGCGGCAAGCACACATTTTGCGCCAACGGTTCGTTGGACCTTGAGCTGGTACTCTGCCGGCGTTTGCTGCACCAGATCGCACTGAAACGCAAAGCCTGTGTGCCGTCGTTGGGTGGCTGTGGAGAACCCAAGCGCAACCTTCCTTTGAGCACCGAGAAGCTAGGTAAAGGAAACGATGAGACAAATTACACGACGTCATTACATGGCTCACATGAACGTTACAGGACGGCATTTTAGCTAGCGGACCGAGGCCACCTGCTACACCAAGCAGTTTTGCAGCTGTAGTAGTACCAACAATAGCTGACAGGTTGGGAGCAAGGACATTCATTCTTGAGCTGACATACTTGAATATCTGTGATGGGCGAAGGTGAGAAATGCAATATATTGAGAAGTCTGCGGCTCACATTTTTGCGCGTCTCCTCCAAACGGTCAGCCAAATCACAAGCTCGCTCAACGGCTTTCCACCGCACATCCAAAAGACGTTGACCCGAGCTGGTTGTGGCTGTAATCAAGACACTCATGATCACGGCAGCAGGTAGTACACCCGTTAGGTCAACCTTTGTAGGATCCTAAGGAAGTGGACAATTAAAAAGAGATATCGTCGAGGATGAGATTGACAGACCTCATTGTTGGCAAGGATGCGCACGGCTCGTATGTATTGAGTAGGATCCTGAATCAGTTGTTCTAATTCGGGGAACTTTGGCGCGTAGTGGTCACGAATGAACTTGGAAAGAGCGTTGAGCGAACGAGAAACCGTGTAGTCTCAAGACGTACTTTATGTACCACGAGAATTTCATTGTCAACATCTACGGATAAGTTATTTGCTTGTACGATGAGAGTGTACTCTGGGTTCAAATGCGCAGGGAGTGACATTGCATCTGCTGAGCTCGGATTTGCTTGGTATTTCTCAATTTCCTGTAGTGCTAACTCAGCAACGGCATGAGAGCAGTAAGAGGACGGGGCCACCTTCAGTATATCGGACATCTTCTTGCTGCCCTCTAGCTTTGCTACAGAGCTGACGTCTTCTATTGCACTGAGATCCATCTGCCGCACATCCTCCGCGTCCAGCTCCTCTGCAGGCTTCACACCACCTTCAAGCACGAGAGCACTGGTAGACGCTTCCCCCGCCGTGTCCTCCTCCTCCTCTGCCTCGGCTTCCTCTTCGGATATGTCAGCTTCTCCATCCACCTTGCGCTTCAATCCGTTCGTCACCGGACTTGTGGTATGAGTGGGAGCATCGTGATTTTCTTCGTATTCTGCGCTGCCGTTGTCCGAGAGGCCGTCAAGATCTGCGAGAAGCTCGTCCGCTAGTCCACTCATGGAGGTGAGGTGATTCCAAGGGGTTGATGTGCCACACCACCGATAGTTTCCTTTTTTGGAAGCAGAGAGCAATGTTGGTCCGTGCGCAGACAGAGCGGATATATAAGGAGAGGGCAGACATAAAGACACCTCATACTTACCTTGATGGCGCGTGCCCCTTCACATCTCTGGGTGTGCGGGCCGTGGGGGCCTTCCATAGCACGGCGACCTTGTCCATACAGAGGGCAATCATGGCTTGTATGAGCTTCGGCTCATGCACTGTCGGAATATTTTCCAGTCCTGCCACGGCCACTCTGGCT
>JBBPLP010000569.1:0-17433 GCA_038089875.1 Fistulinella prunicolor
CAGGCCCATTTATGGGGCACACAGATGATGTCTTTTCTGTCGCATTCTCTCCAGATGGCCAACGGATTGTCTCAGGTTCATGGGACACGACAATTCGTGTGTGGGATGCCGCGACGGGAGAGATTGTTGTGGGCACGTTTACTGGACACACAGATGGAGTCACTTCTGTCGCATTCTCTCCGGATGGCCTACACATCGTCTCTGGCTCAGGTGACAGTACAATCCGTGTGTGGGATGCCATGACAGGAAAGACGGTTGCAGGTCCATTTACTGGACACACAGATACTGTCTTGTCTGTTGCAATCTCGCCGGATGGCCAGCGCATTGTCTCAGGCTCACAGGACTCGACAATTCGTGTATGGGATGCCATGGCAGGAAAGACGGTTGCAGGTCCATTTATTGGACACACGAAAGCTGTCTGTTCTGTTGCAATCTCGCTGGATGGCCAGCGCATAGTTTCAGGTTCGGAAGACAAGACAATTCACGTGTGGGATACCATGACAGGAAAGACAATTGCAGGTCTGCTTGCTGGACACATGGATGTCGTCCGGTCTGTTTCAATCTCACTGGATGGCCAGCGCATTGTCTCAGGCTCACAGGACTCGAAAATTCGTGTATGGGATGCCATGACGGGAGAGATGGCTGCTGGCCCATTTAATGGACACACAGATGTCGTCTGGTCTGTTGCGTTCTCGCCAGATGGCCAGCGCATTGTCTCAGGCTCATTGGACTCGACAATTCGTGTGTGGGATGCCACGACAGGAGAGACAGTTGCAGGCCCATTTACTGGACACACGGATCATGTCTGTTCTGTCGCATTTTCATCAGATGGCCAGTGCATTATCTCGGGCTCAAAGGACAAGACAATTCGCGTGTGGGATGCCACAAAGGGAGACATGGTTGCAGGCCCATGTACAGGACACAAGAATGCTGTCTTTTCTGTCGCATTCTCGCTGGATGGCCAGCGCATTGTTTCAGGCTCATCGGACGGTACAATTTGTGTGTGGGATGCCATGACAGGAAAGATGGTTGCTGGTCCACTTATTGGACACACAGATGCTATCCAGTCCGTTGCAATCTCGCAGGATGGCCAGCACATTGTCTCAGGCTCAGACGACAAGACAATTCGTGTGTGGAATGCTGCAACGGGGGAGATGGTTGCAGGCCCGTTTACTGGACATACAAATCGTATCTATTCTGTCGGATTCTCACCAGATGGCCAGCGCATTGTCTCAGGCTCAGGAGATAAGACGGTCCGCGTGTGGGATGCCATGACGGGAAGGATGGTTGCTGGCCCATTTACTGGACACACAGGTCATGTCTATTCTGTCATATTTTCACCAGATGGTCGGCGCATTATCTCAGGCTCATGGGACAAGTCAATTCATATGTGGGATGCTACTACGACAGCAGAGACAGTTGTGGAAACAGTTTGTGTAGATGGGGACATTTCCTTTCGAGTTACTGACCACACCATCGTCACTGACGATGGTTGGATATATGGGCCAGAAGGAGAGTTGTTGGTATGGATTCCACAGCTTCACAGAACTGGTCTTCATCGTCCAAGCCGCATCTGGATCGCGGGGGAGTGTACGAAAACCTATCTTGATCTTTCAAACTTTGTTCACGGAAAGAATTGGACTGCCTGTCATATATCTCACAAATCCTAAACTTATGGTAGCTGTGTCATGTAGTATCTCTTGTTCCGAACTTCGCTCAGAGTGTCATGGATTCTTATCCGGCTCCTCATATCCTAGCGCTGGATTAATTATCTTCGTTTCTGAACGTTAATTATCCATTGTTTGTGTGCAGTAGATATTAAGATATGAATGGCATACCGTCACCGAAGAACTCGTGGAATGGTCTCCGACTCTGTTGACGTACTAACCATACCCTGAGTCACGGCGAGCTCGAACGGAAATTACCTTTTCCAGTGGTATGTACTTGGAAAAACCTCGAGACCGTTGCGGAGGTGGCTCATCTCCTTGACCCACTACAGAGATTAGGGAAGGTGATTTACCCCGTTCAACGATGAGTTGATCAACGTTGATTGAACGTTTATTCTCTGCCAAGTCAAGGCAGTCGAAGAAGTTCTATTGGTGTTCCTGACAAGTTAGCCCATTAGCGTTCAGGTTACGTGCGTGATCTTCTTGTACGCGTGCGTCGTGGTACTTTATATCGAGTGTGGTCCTCTTTCTTCCCTTTGTCCGTTTCAGTGTTTCCTGCCGTTGGCTAAGGTGACCCGATCTTCAATTGCCTTGTATTTTTTCTGAGGAAGTTCCGGCACGATCCCAAAGGTCTCGCACTTTCATCCTTTGTTATCTCTGTTGCTCCCTTTATATGATACATCTTTGTTTTCGTCACGCGCTGGAGCATGTCACTTCCCCGAGCGCACCTTTATAATGTCATTTCTTTCTTTCGGCCTGAGACAGTCGGATTTTTCCATATCAATATCATCCTCGAGGACCACGGCCACGTCATCCCAACGCCAGGGTCATGCGAACCTTGTCCCTCGATCGACGAACCGACGGATAGCCAAGAAGTGCGAATGTCAACCAGCGATCTTTGCAGGCGAAAGCATCATCCACTCTGGAGTATGGTTCAGGAACGTGGGCAGTGAATCGTTTGGTCGCGCACAAGAATGCGAGAACCTCACAAAGGTGAAATTGTGCTCGCTAGAAGACACCTCGCCTCATGTATTGGGACTGGACTGCTTCAAGGGCTCGAGCGATACCGAAAGCGAGTTGATCTCCTCGGACTAACGAAAGACCGGCATGTTCGTTGTCCTGCTCTCGGCGCGATGAGGTCTACTCGGCCGAGGATGCAGTCGACGAGTGTGGCGTTGCTGGGGACGGCGTTGATAACGGTCCACTTCAAGTCCTGGACGGTCCTCAGGAATTCCATCTGATCTCGTCTACCTTGTCGGTCAGCGAGCGAAATCACATAGATGTGCGCGAACGATGCCGATACCGCTGAAATGGGATAGATTAGTCGACACGGACAAGTCGCTCGAGCTGATGTTCTTCATCTCGGAGGGATACTGCCTTGTACATCATGGTTTGTGCGGACACAACGATTTTGGGGCCATACTTGAAGCTGCCAGCAACCACAGAATGAGGGTGAACCCAGATAAGAGGCATATGTATCTGGTAGATGTAACCCTCAGGCCCCAACAATGTTTGACGGTCATGGTTGTGTTTAACAGCGTTGATAATGACGGTTCCTGTGACTCTCACGGTAGCAACGCCGGTACCTGATAACGTATACCTTATCGTAATCAAGCGAACGCTCGCAACATGATAGTAGAATCAACGTTCGGTCAGAGGCTACTATCGTGTTGTGTTCGATCGGTTTCGACTGGGCGGTGAGACGTCCCTGGAGTATGATGTGTCCGACATTTTCAGAAAAACCTTCGAAGAACTATTCCACCGTGCTGAGGCGCCGACCGTGTGGATTAGGCAATGTGAAGTTCCACCTGAACACGCTGGTCCCTAAGATTGGTGACTAGATATTAATTAATTCGCACAAAGACCAAATACACCGTAATGGTCCACCTGAACTTACGGTATAATCCCTCGGGTTTACTTTCCTGAACCCCCATGTTTTCTTCACAGCGGTTCATCCTCCCTCTCTGCATCGTGCTGCTAGTAGCTCTTCTCCGCAAGAAGAACGGTCGACGTCAACGTCTTCCCCCTGGACCGCCTCAGGTCCCGGTGTTGGGAAACGTTATCGGGGTTAACACCCAGCATCCCTGGAAGACGTATGCTAGGTGGGGTAAAGAATATGGTTGGTTCCTCCATGGTATGCATCCTCGCCCCGGCTCACATATACATTCAGGTGGCATCATCTATACTCGATTATTGACCCTGGACATCATCGTAATCAACTCGGAAGAGGTTGCACAGGATCTCCTCGACCGGCGCTCCCACAATTACTCCAGTCGCCCTGCAAGTATTATTTCCATGACAGAACTGTGAGACAGTCTTTCCAACTTATGGTGCATTTGGTAATCTTGGTGATAGCATGGGCGTCGATTTCTCTTCTATATTTCTACCGTATGGTGACCGTTGGCGCCTTCACCGCCGATTTTTCCATCAAGCATTCCATATCAAAGCAGCTCCGTCATTTCGTCCCAGCCAATTGCGTAAAACACATGACTTCATTATGCATTTGGCATCGACACCTCATGATTTTCTGGGACACCTACGTCTGTAAGATAATTCTGCTTGAGCTCATCAGCTGCCCTTCACAGTTCATTCCTGACAGCCTGAGTACCTCGTTGATCATGTCGGTTGTATACGACTACGATGCCTCGGATCTGGATGATCCAATTCTAGTTCAACTTGGGCGCGCAACAGATATCGCAGTAGATGTTTTGCGACCAGAGGTGACTGCTATTTTAGCCGCACTTCCATTCCGTATGTGCTCTGCCTACGCATTATCAAGTGAATTTCTCACCCTGATTGATCATTCTCTCCGATGCACCGTCTTCTCACCGCTAGTCAAGTACCTTCCTGCGTGGTTCCCAGGGGCAAATTTCAAACACCTTGCTCTGACTTCACGAAAGACAGTCTCGGAATGGGTAGACGTACCTTTTGAAATTGTGAAGGAAAATATGGTTTGTAGGCAATCGTTTGCACTGAAGCACATGATCGCTAGGCTAACCAACAATATGATTAGGCGGCAGGCACTGCAGGACCGTCTATGGTATCCGATGCCTTGTTGAGAGTGAAAGACAGGGCAGTTACAAAGGCAGAAGAAGCTTATCTTGAAAAAGAGGTGAAGGAAGCCTGTGCGAGTGCATACTCAGGTAAGTGAACTCTTCACAAACGCTGGATCAGACTGTCTGAATCGTTTGTGAGTAGCTGCAGCAGAAACGGTAGGAGGCTGACTTTACAGAACTCGAAGGCCTTCTACTGACCACACTGCTCTCCCAACAGACATACTCCACCCTCGTCATCTTCTTTTTGGTGATGACGCTGTATCCTGACGTGCAAGCACGAGCCCAAGCTGAGATCGATTCTGTCATCGGTCAAGGACTGCCGAGGCTCCCTCATTGGGAAGACAGGTCTTCGCTCCCGTACGTGGAAGCTGTAGTCAAGGAAACGTTGAGATGGTACCCAGCCGTGCCTCTCGGTGAGTAGGCTGTCACGCTTGTCGACACCGAAATCACATCATCCCAAGGTCTCCCCCACGCCACCGTAAACGACGACACTTATGAGGGGTACCATATCCCCAAAGGCTCGTGGTTGCTTCTTGAGTCAGAGATGTCATTAACCTGTCCTTTCCCCAAAATGTAGGTGCGACAGTCGTAGTGAATGCCTGGTACGTCACCAAAGTATTTGGTATGTTCTACTCCTTGACGTGCCATTTCAGGGCGATATCCCGGGACCCAATCAAGTTCCCCGAGCCCGAAAAGTTCAAACCAGAGCGTTTTCTAGAAGGGGATGCCCAATCTGTCGACGAACTCTCCTTCGCGTTCGGATTCGGCCGACGTGTCTGGTACGTAGCCATTATACCTTTCTTCTTCTTTATCTCGGTTTAGGGCTGTGCTGATCGTGTTGTCATTTTGCTGCGCTCAAACTTTTTTTAAAAACGACAGCGTCGGAAGGCACGTCGCAGACGCGTCCCTATGGATCTCTATAGTTTCTTTGCTGGCCGTCTTTAAACTCGAAGCGCCATCTTCGTGGAATCCGGGTCCGGATGGTGTCAATGTGAAATGGGCTGCGGGGCTTACAACGTGAGTCGTATTCCCCTTCTTCCCCCAAAACGCCTCTGCTTTGTGTTGGTGCTGAGTATCACGATCTCTATTCTATCCATTTTTCCAGGCGCCCAGAAGACCTTCCGTGCGAGATCAAGCTACGGCATGAGAATGTGAGCCCCGAAAAGCTCACCCATCTGATTAGGTTGGCGGCATCGTAGCACGAGGCTAGGTTATCCTGTCAAAGCGAGGGTTCTCGTGTTGTAGGTTTCATGCTGCACGAGGCAGCGGTGTGTGAAGGATGATACATGTGTTGGAACCTTGAAAGTCTGACGAGAAAGCGACTAATAATCTGACGGACGAAACGAGATGTTCACTCGCCCGGGTTCCTTTCCAATAAATTATGATTCGACTAGTGAACGGAGACCGTCTGTGAAGCATGTCCGTTGTACTCCACTTTTCGATCGAATCCTCAGTTTCCTAGCGTGTGAAAAAAAACTCGTTCGTAGGTGATTCCTAGAGCCAGACAACATCGGAGTCAACTAACGAGTATCAAATGCAAAGGGACAAAGCAATCTTCAAAAGGGAGATGAGAGAGACCATACGAGATAGAAAGGCGAAACGAGGCCTATATAAAACTGCCATGTAGTTCAACATGTACAAGAATGATCATAAATATGTGCCATATTTACACGGTTTACAGACGGAACATTCGCGGATTCCAACTTACGTTTACAACGTCAAGGCATGAGATTAAAACACGTACAATGTCTAGATAACAGTCGAGCGTTCGCATAGTCGTCTGCCCAAAAGAAACTATGGTGCCAGTCTACATGCGATGCCCGCTTCTTGGTGCATTTCGATTTCATGCACCCTCTCGCTTTTCCCCGGAACGGTGGGGGAAGCGGGTAGATGAGCCAGTTTACGGAAGATCCAGGGTAAACAAATTCGTGAGTGATTTCGTTCGCAAAGGGGGTGAGAAAATACGAGTGGACTAGTATACCTGTATGAAGCAGTCCACCGGCGTTCACAACCCACTTGCCGTCGGTGATGACAAACGGTACGCCATTGATACCTTGAGCCCTCGCAGCTTCCACCGACTTCTCCACACAATCCAGATATTTTATAGAGCGTAAAAACGCCGTCGTCCTCATGGCGACGTGATGCATCAGCAAAAACGTCAACGTCGAGTGACCAAGATCATACCTCTTCCCTATCCATGAGACCAGTGCTGCAGCATCGACCAGCACAGCCTCATCACCAAGGTTTGCCTTCTTTGCAGGACACGCGTCGAAGATGAACGTGTTGAATTAGCGTGCAGATCCTGACCACCGTTCTTGTATGCTTTAATGGCCAATCGGAGCACTTGAGTGGTCGCAGAGACAATGCTATTATCCGCCCTGAACAATTGAGGTATCATTAAAAGAAGTAACAATAATTACTTGAAAGACTGACAGCCTTCTGCGAAAGCTCGTTCACCACCTTTAGTTTGATCTCTGCTTGCTCCTTTCCAAACCTTTGCGCGAGATAAGAGTTGCGCCATACGATCTGATCCGGAGGGTCGGTTGATGGGTTCGCGAGTGTAAAGGGCCTGAATTCGACATCAAAGTGGATGGAGAGATCCCAACAGACTTCGATTGCATCACGGATAGTTGTGTTACATATGTAACAAAAAGCGCAAAGCTACGCAACAGAGATCGTTGTGAGGAGACCGTGCATGGATTATAGGCAGAAGAACCGTATAACTTACATAATCGGACATCACAATAATCTTAATGGGACGTGGAGATCTTGGCAATATGTGAACGTCCGCGTCACAACGGGTCCCGAACTTTGAAGGAATACTATTGAACAGAGGAATTAATGGAAACAAAAATGAACTTTGACAAGAGTACTGGCCTCTGTAAACCCGTGGGCCGACTAGGTAGTAACGGAAATGCGAGGCGTCATGAGATAACATCTCTCATTACATACCTCTCCGCAACCATTGATTCTGGAGGGGTTTTTTTAATACAACAATGACTGCTCCCAGATACGACGCTTAGTGGCTAGGCTGCACGATGCCTTTCTCTTCTTTTGCTGAAGCCGGAGTCTGGTTAGCAGCCTTTGTTGCTGGAAAGTCATCTTTGACCGCATCGGCCCAACTGACCGAACCGCCATGAAGAACATTTAGATCAAACGGTCAAGCTTCAAATACCTAGTGAAAACAAACCTCCTGCTTTGCAGATACGCCACACTTAAATGATGTTAGTAGTTGCTATCATACGGAGCTAAGATACCTACCATTTTGTAAGACTATGGTGTACATTTCAAGATTGCTTTCGTCAAACGTTCGTCCAACCCGAGTTCTTCGTGCTTGAGCAAGCTCTGAAACGTATGGGCAGGTCAATACTTGAGATGAAAGTTCTTGCGAATCCAGAACTGACCTTGTCGAGCATAGAACCCCAGTCACTGTCATGCGTAATCGCCACCTTTGCAGCCGGCTTCTATTGAACAAACGTGTCAACTATAGTCCCCAGTGCAATCCCGCAAGAAATACCTTTTAGAGTATGTATTAATTGATGACATCTGAAGGATGGAAAACCTAGTGGATGTTTTCAGACTTGCGATGTCGCGTACACAATTGACCAAGCTCTTACCGTAATATTTCCGGTATACGCGAAATTTCGATACGCATCCCCATGCTTTCACGCGAGTCACGCCCCGCCCCGTCATTCGATATGCCAATACTCTTGGAGATGCCCCTCCAAGCGTTGGCGAGCCACGAGTCGCTACCGGACCCTCCATGGTCGGATCGGTGACTTGGTTGGAAGCTGACCCATCTCTGGGGTACACCCTGCACGTTATTCCTCAGCGCAATCTTGAATCCACGGATAAACACAGACTGGTTTGCGATCCCAAGGCTATCATAAGGGCCGACACGCCAGTCCATGTTCCGCGTCGTCTCCCAACTACAGCCCGCCGCCAAGCTCTCGCTGACCTCGCGCGCCCCGATGACGAACTGAGCAGGAAAATCACCGCTGCCTTGTTCGTTTTCGTACCTACCCTGCGAGACCCCACGAACGGGCCATGTGGAAACCTGTGATGATGTAGATGGAGTCGTGACTGATGATCTGACCGAGTTTCTCCTCTGCGAAATGGTACCACGTCGCTGCGTGGCGAGACGTCTGTTCGAAGAACGGTCGAGGGTTTCGGACGTCGTGGCGGTCAGCGCCTTCAGGTAGGACGAGGAGTGCGCCTGATGAACGATTTTGGGGCCATACAAACTGCCAGCGACCATAGGATGAAGGTGAGCCCAGATAAGAGGAATGTGTACCTGGTAGATGTAACCCTCCTTAACAATGATATGGTCATGGTTGTGTGTAACGGTGTCGATGACTCTGAAGTCACGGTACTAGCAACGCCAGCGTACTGTCACGTGTCGGCGATTACATAACCTCTAATAAGGTATAACACATTGCTTTCGAAAGTAACCGGGTCAGCCGGGTGACCAGTTCTCTCGCCCGTGCTGCTTACCATGACATCTCTCGACACAGTTTACCTATTGACGGTATCGATGGGTTGTGAATCAGCAGGATAAAGACGAGGTACCAGGAGGTGAATTCTTTGTTCAATTTTTCTTCCATGGGATTGATTTTTGTGTGACCCTTTTCACCGCCAGGTCCTCGTGCAGGATGGAATTTCGAGCCTGTTCAGCACCTCCGATTTGGCTCCCGAGACAGTAGCTTTGCACGAGGAACTTTTTGGCTATTGGCACCATCCTCGTGCCCTCTTCCACCTCATCAACCCCCTCGCTGCCCCTACCTCGAACCTCATCGGATGGGCCTCCTTGCATATATCTCTTTTGAAGTCCTCGAAAGCCCGAAGCTACTGTAACGCTTGTTCTTCCTTGGACCTCCAAGGGACAGGCACCTTGTTCGAAATGATGCCTTCAATCTTCATGGAATCACCAACAGCGTTCTCGACTATCCTCGTACCATCGACAGAATCCCTAAGCGACCTTTACGACCGCATTTACGATGTTGTACAACGTGTGTTACCTCGCTCCTCCCCCGTTTGTACGAAACGACGGCGATGTTGCCACCTCTGATGTCTTCTACGTTCCCACTGAATTTGGCGCATATCCTTCTCGCTGGACAGGCGTGGACAGGCGTGGTGCAGGACACTATGGCAAGCACAAGGAGCGATGGTGGGCCTATGTCAGGCGTGCAGACACCGATGCGGAGGCGACCAGAGCGGATGACGGAGGATGACGAATACGGATCTACCATTTTGTTGTTCTTTTGTGTCGGAAAGGTCTTATGCTAGTACGATCGGCCCAGTCGTCTACTAATTATCCCATCATGAGAAAGCCGGTGGTGCTATTGCTACCGTGAACGTGAGGCTACTAGACTCAGCGTCCGCCTCTCAAGCGCGAGTTCACCCTTATTGCATCCAACCCATCGAACATACGAAACGACCCGTATAATTGACACTTATCCTCCGAAAACATAAGATATGGACAGCGGCCAACCGCTCCCGAATACGTGCGTAGTAGTTCTTTGAACATTGTTCGATCCTTACGCTACTGCTGTTGCCAACCACTGTCGTGCAGTCCACTTTTCTCAGTGTCGCGAAATCCAGGAACGATGTATGTCAATCCTCTCCAGCTTGTTGCTACTCGGGATTTATATCGTCTTGCATCAGCCCCCAGACCGAAAAGATCGAGGTGGCTGGTACGTCGTAGGAATTCAGATCTATAAATACTCCCGTCAATTTTGCCCTCCTTTAGTCATTAAAGCGCAAGATCTCCCGCCTCTCAAACGCAGAAGCTATCGTTTGTTCGAAAAGAATAGAAAGTTCTATGTTACTGTCGACCATGGGTCAACAACGAACAAGACGAAAGCCGTTCAAAGTGTTGGACGGACAGTCCAGTGGAATGAGAAGCTTGACGTATTGTCGGTCGCTCCACCTGCTTCAGTGCATCATTTTGTTTGCAACTGAGAGCCCTTTCAGTGTCGTAAACCCGTCTTCCCGGCTCATTCTGTGTCTTTTCTCTGAGCGGAAGTCCCATTCGAAGGATATTCTTGTAGGAACACTTGAGATGCTGCCTCCCTTTTCTTCTCAAAGCGGTTTGTTTTTCGTTTGAATCCACTCATATCTGATGTGCTGAGCATTTCTCTTCTAGACATCCCTTTCCTTCTCAAGGGTACTGATCCCGAACATTCATCGCATCATACCACCCTCTACCTCACGATCACCGGGTCCGACAGCTCCGCAACCACAGCCATTACTGCCTCTCGACCTGGAGGAGATGGTTCCGCAAGCAATATCCCGTCCATCGTCACTACCTCCCCCGAATCTGCTTCACGCTCAGCGGATGATCCTCCTGCCACAACTATCGCACCTGCGCTATCAGCAGAAGTCAGTCCGGAGACGCTTTTAGCCAAGAAAGTCCTCCAGAATACTGGCCAAGACATGAAACTCATGCAACTTTCTCCCGGTTGGATGGCTACAACAGCAGAGGCATCCACTAGCGCATCGGAAGCAGCCGATGGGGTTGGCAATTTATATGTAACCTGGGAAAAAGTAGTTGGAAGAATGCAGTGTGTTGTCGACGTCGCAGACAAGATTGCAGAGGCAGGTGCTTATTCGTATTTTTACCTCCTATGACTCTGACATTTTGGTCTTCAGATCCACCCGTATGCGAAGATGGCATGGAGTGCGCTTTCCTTGATCCCAAAGGTGTGTCCGTTGTTTATGTTGAAGGAATGGATGGGTGATATCTGTTACTTATATTGTTCAGACTGTCTTAAACCAAGTCGCACGCGACAACAACGTCCAACGTCTACTCCAAGACATCAATGATGTTTTTGGCCTCGCGGAGCTGGGGGACTGTTTAAAAACCATCCAGCCCGACTCGAAGCAGGGAACAATCCTTAAGGACATGCTTAACCACGTCCGTGACTGTGGCGAGTTCATCCAGTCCTATGCGAAGAACGTACAGTTCGGTATGTCCTTTCGGCCAAATATATTGCTCTCTTTAAATATGTGGCTTGCAGGGCAGCGAATTGTCGGGAATATCGTCAGGCAAGATGATGCTAAAATTGAGGAATACCGCACCACCCTCTTCCGTCTGCGGAAACTTTTTCTGGATCAAGCTGTCGTCAGAACGGAAATCGCAGTGCTAGATGCCGGTGCGTATTCATGACAATCAGTTAGATATCACGTCCGTGACCAGCACGTAGACCTGGACGCTGTAATCCGTGATATCCCATATCCAGAAGGCTCCCGATACAGCCGCGACAAAAAATGTCTTCCTGGAACGCGTATAGCTTTCTTGGATTATATCATCAATTGGGTGGAAGACCCTAATTCGGAGCGTGCACTCATTCTCTTCGGGCAGGCAGGAACCGGAAAATCAGCGATTTTACATGAAGTCGCTCGTCGGTTTGATGATATGCATCGCCTCAGCTCGTCGTTTATCTTTAGACGAGCAGAGGGATCCAAACCCTACCTCCTCTTCAGAACACTTGCCCGTGGTCTATCCGATCACCATCCTTTATTTAAAGCTGCCCTGGGGAAGGTTGTTAAAGGCGACGCGTCTCCAATAGGGGCACAAGACTATAGTACACTCTTCGAATTCCTTCTCCTCAGACCATTGAAGGACCTGGATATAGATGAACCTATTTTCGTCGTCGTCGATGCCTTGGATGAGAGCGGGGATGTAAACGGCCGTGATGGGCTACACAGCTTTCTGGCGGACCATATCTCTGAACTCCCGTCAAACTTTCGAATTCTCATCACGTCGAGGCCCGAAAAGTACATCGAGGATGCCTTCTCGAGAGCGACGGCGGTCCGCATCATACATATGGATCACCCCGAGTTGTCTGCACAAACCAGCAACGATATTGGGACTTACATTGATGAAAGCCTTCGGAATATCGGTATCTCCGAAGAAGATTGCAGTCAACTAAGGGAGAAGGCGGGTAACCTGTTTCAGTGGGCGGCTGTTGCATGTGACTACATTCGCAACCCTCCGCGCGGGCTTACCAAGCTCAAGTGCATGCGTGGCCTTTTGAAACCATCCTCTAACAAAGAGCGGGTCAATTTGTTGGACGACCTGTACACACAAGTTCTGGGGGGGTATTTCACAATCCCCGCAGTACGGGAACAATTTCAATCGACCGTTGGACCACTCTTTGCAGCATTCGAACCACTTTCGATGCGCTCACTGATTACTCTGCGGCGATTTGCTCCTGTTGACGACGTCGATGATGAAGAGACCGTGCCTGCAATTGTCGGGCAGCTTGGTTCGTTGTTGAGCAATGTGATTTCACCCGACCTCCCTATCGTTCCCCTCCATGCGTCATTCCGCGACTTCCTCACCGACCAGGGAAGAAGTGGCGACTTTTACATTGACCTCAATGGTGCCCACGATCAGTTGGCGAATTCCTGCCTCGGGTTTATGCTCGATACTCTCAAGTTCAACATTTGCAACCTCGAGACATCGTATCTTGCCAACGTTGACATTCCGGATCTTGAATTCCGTGTCGCTAAATACATTCCGCCTGCCCTATCCTATGCCTGTCGATTTTGGGACGACCATCTTGAACTGATCGCTTTTGACTCTGGCCTCGCTACAAAGCTTCGAATTCTCTTAGAGGAAAAGTTCTTGTTTTGGCTTGAAGCCCTCAGCTTGATAGGCTCGTTAAATCTTGCCATCCTGGCGCTGTTGGCTACAAAAGGGTGGTTAATCTGCGGTAACCAAGACGTGCGTACCTTTAATAACTAAAAACGACAAGTCATTGACATGCAAGCACGATAACAGGCGCTACAGGGGTTAGTCAACGATGCATCCAGCTTTGTGCGATATTTTGGGATGCCTATGGCGAAAAGTGCTCCACATATCTATCTCTCCGCTCTCCCCTTTGCACCGACCTCTTCAACCATTGCCGGACGGTATTCGGGGCAATTTTCCAATACGTTGTTACTTCAGCGTGGCCAATTATCTTGTTGGCCAGCATTGCAGATGGTGATTCAAGCGAGCAGTGGTTTCGTCTGGTCTGTCGCATTCTCGCAGGATGGCCAGCGGATCGTTTCAGGCTCAGAGGACTCGACAATTCATGTATGGGATGCCGTGACGGGAGGGAGAGTTGCAGGCCCATTTATGGGACACACGGATGGTGTCTTTTCTGTCGTATTCTCTCCGGATGGCCAACGGATTGTCTCAGGTTCAGGGGACTCGACAATTCGTGTGTGGGATGCCACAACAGGAGAGACTATTGTTGGCCCATGTACTGGACACACGGGTCCGATCATGTCCGTTGCAATCTCGCCGGATGGCCAGCGCATTGTCTCAGGCTCACAGGACTCGACAATTCGTGTGTGGGATGCCATGACAGGAAAGACAGCTGCAGATCCATTTACTGGTCACATGGATGCCGTCCAGTCAGTTGCGTTCTCGCCGAATGGCCAGCACATTGTCTCAGGCTCAGACGACAAGACAATTCGTGTGTGGGATGCCATGAAAGGAGAGACGGTCGCAGGTCCACTTACTGGTCACACGCGTACTATCCGGTCTGTTGCAATCTCGCCGGATGGCCAGCGCATTGTCTCAGGCTCACTGGACTTGACAATTCGTGTCTGGGATGCCACAACAGGAGAGATGGTTGCAGGCCCATTTAGAGGACACACAGATTCCGTCTGGTCTGTTGCATTTTCGCTGGATGCGCAGCGCATCATCTCAGGCTCGCGGGACACCACAATTCGTGTGTGGGATGCCACAACAGGAGAGACGGTCACTGGCCTATTTACAGGACACATAGATGGTGTCTCTTCTGTCGCATTCTCGCCGAATGGCCAATGCATTGTCTCAGGCTCAGTAGACCGGACAGTCTGTGTATGGGATGCCATGGCAGGACAGACGGTTGCAGGCCCATTTACTGGAAGCACGGGTTCCATCTGGTCTGTTGCATTCTCGCCGGATGGCCAGCGCGTTGTCTCAGGCTCACAGGACTCGAAAATCTATGTGTTGGATGTCATGACGGGAGAGGTGGCTGCAGGCCCATTTACTGGACATGGGAATGCTGTCTGGTCTGTTGTGTTTTCGCCGGATGGCCAGCGCATTGTCTCGGGCTCATTGGATGAGACAATTTGTGTGTGGGATGCTACGACAGGAGAGAGTGTCGTGGGCCCATTTACTGGACACACGAGTGGTGTCCATTCTGTCGCATTCTCTCCGGATGGCCAGCGCATCATCTCAGGCTCAGGGGATGCAACAATTCGCGTGTGGGACGCCACAACAGGAGAGACAGTCGCTGGCCCATTTACTGGACATACAGATCGTGTCCTTTCTGTCGCATTCTCCCCGGATGGCCAGCACATTGTCTCAGGCTCACTAGACACGACAGTTCGTGTGTGGGATGCCACAACGGGAGAGACGGTTGTAGGCCCATTTACTGAACACGTGAATGGTGTTCTTTCTGTCGCATACTCGCCAGATGGCCAACGTATTGTCTCGGGCTCATGGGACCAGACAATTCGTGTCTGGGATGCCATGACGGGAAAGCCAGTTGCAGGCCCATTTACTGAACACATCCATGGTGTCTATTCTGTCGCATTCTCGCCGGATGGACAACGCATTGTCTCAGGCTCATTGGACAAAACAGTCTATGTGCGGAATGCTATGACGGGAGAGATGGTTGTCGGCCCATTTATTCACACAGGTCCTGTCTCTTCTGTCATATTTTCGGCGGATGGTCGGCACATCATCTCAGGCTCATGGGACAAGACAATTCATATGTGGGATGCTACTATGACACCAGAGACAGATACGGAAACCGTTTGTGTAGATGGCGTCATTCCCTTTCGAGTGACTGACCACACCATTGTCGTTGATGATGGTTGGATATATGGGCCAGAAGGAGAGTTGTTGATATGGATTCCACAGCCTCACAGAACTGGTCTTCATCGTCCAAGCCGCATCTGGATTGTGGGCGAGTGCGAAACCTATCTTGATCTTTCACATTTTGTTCATGGAAAGAATTGGACTGCCTGTCATACATCTCACAAATCCTAGACTTATAGTAGTTGTGTTATGTAGTATCTCTTGTTCCGAGCTTGGCTCATCTCATCTCCGGCTCGTTGCCATATAGCCCAAAACAAATCAGATGCGATATCAAATACAAATACTACAGAAATGACCCAAAAGAAACCAAAGATCGCAGAAAAGATCGTACGAAAAAAAAATAAGCTAACAAATCCCAGCAAGACAAAGGTCTGATGATCAAGACGACGAGGATCCGATTTGAAGATGTCCTCGAAAAGGTGTATTCTTATCCGGCTCCGGAGTCTGGCCATATCATGACACTAATTATCTTCGTTTCTGAACATCCGAGTCAATCATTCATCCTCTATTTCCACTGGATAAGAAAGGAACGAGAGGAAGTGCGTACCGTCACCCAAGAACCTGTGGAATCTCCGGGGCCAGCTGGGGTTAGGAAATCTACTAGTTAAAGATTGCACAGCGATACTTAGCTGAGCACTCCGTAAGAATCTCAAACTCCTAACAGTGGGGTGTTAGCTCAATCGATAGGAAAAGTTAATCACCGGCTAATAATACCATGAACAACGACTTGAAACGTGCGACTTTTCTGCTGATCTCTGAATGGAGCACCCTGTAAAACACCTCGATGACGTAGGCGTGCAAGAAAATGCGCCGAGCGGCAGCGGTATAAGAACGAAACGAAACATCGATGAGAAATACAGAAGCACGTATATATCCCTGTTCGATCTCACGGGATGCAGTATGAAACGCTAGGAAGCCATCAAAATCAGAATCATTGGGCGATAACGGGGTGCGAACGGGCATAATCCAATTGTATACGTGAACATATGTACACCCACTCACCTTCGAAGTCTGATGGTATACACAAACCTCGATGAACGGCCCAATCAGTTTCACACTGACTACTGTCGAGTCAGTAGGAGGCAGCGAGAAAGCTCATACAAGAAAGACGAGAGCATTCCCCACAGTTACATGGATCACGTATGATATGGACGAGAGCCCTCACCAATACCAAAACCTAGTAGTCCCATCAGATGTAGATATGCAATTCAACGATTTCATTATGTTTCGGATCCACCAGATAACGTACCCAATTAATCTGAAGGAACGAGCCCGTTATTCGTCCACGCATACTTCTTCCGAAGTTGTTATGTTGTGTTTGAGGCGGAGATACGAATCTCTGCTTGAACGCCCCAAGGTCCTGTGTTTGGAAAAACGAGAAGGGAGTGATTTTACGGAAAGAAAAGGTGCCAGAGAGAATACCTACCACTCCAGGAGGCTGACAGTTTTGCACCAATAAAACATCGTATCATACGAAGAACAAAATTCTGTGGATGAGTATCTGAGGTGCTGTCAAAGTGCGTGAATAGGTGAGCACTGAACACGCCTCCCTGGCCAGGTGTCAATATTTCCATGTTGATCGAGTCGTAGTGTAGCATGTGGTTTCCAATTGAATGATACAGGGGTTATCTGATGTCGGAGTCACTACTCACTCCGTCATCTGCATCATCTCCCTCAACAAACCGACCTCCACTCGAGGTACGAATCCCACGTCGAAAGGAAGCGCATGTGAAACAATGGTGTCTGTATAAGCATTCGGGTCAATCGGCGCATTGGGCCGCTCCTCGATGCGGAACGACCAAAGCAACAGTGCAAGCTTAATGTACAGCACCTTGACCGCCAG
>JBBPLP010000570.1:0-16902 GCA_038089875.1 Fistulinella prunicolor
CGATCGAACGACATGACACACCGGACGACACCCTTGGGGTCGATGATGAAGAGACCTCGGAGCGAGATACCCGCATCTTCGAGGAGCACGTCGTAGTCGCGCGAGATCTGCATATTCCTGTCCGCAATCAGGGGGAGCTTGAGGTCCGGTCCCAGACCACCCTGTTTCCTCGGTTGTTGCGCCCACGCGAAATGCGAGAACTGCGAGTCGGTCGAAACGCCTGTGTGATGTCAGCGACGGTGATCCTCGTGGGGAGTCATCAACACCGTACCAAGGACAACAGCGCCAAGCTGCTTGAACTGAGGGAGGGCGTCGTTGAACGCGAGGATCTCGGTAGGGCAGACGAACGTAAAGTCCCTGTGGTGCGTTTAGTGTTAATGCCAATCACGTCCATGGGAGGCTTACATCGGGTAAAAGAAGAGAACGACCCTACAAAAAGATCAAGTTCCTGTTGCTACTTGGAACCGAACGAGAACCGACGTACCATTGACCCAAGTAATCCGCGAGCGAGACGTCTTTGAACATGCCCTCGACGACGGCGGTCGCCGTGAACGCAGGGGCGGGACGTTGAACGCGAGCAACCATGGCTGTACGGTACAGTGGAATGAGAGTCAAGTCAAGCAAGACGTGGCGAGGGACAGACGAGGAGAAAAAAGAGGAAATGGCCCGATCACGCAATTTATTTCGCGTTGGTCGGACGCGTTATGTACGCTTGTTTCGTCTTGCCCATATTTGGATTGTCATATCGTCGAGGAAGCTTCCCTTTGACGCTCGTTTCAAGTGCCCTTGTGTTTCATGGAAAGGCCTCCGCGGACCTCCCGCTTGTAAGCTTCCTCCTGGATTAAACTCTTGCAGCCGGCTGTTTACTCGTTCAACCAGCGGTGGTTTCCTACTGATACTACCGTCGTTTGGCGGATCTCGAGACCATATTCTTCGGGATCAAGTCCGTGACTCTTTCTACGATGAACCATACCTGAATCGTAGTGCTGTGTATACTATACGGCTTATCTTGTGAACGCGACGCGACATAGCTCAATGTCCATGTAGTCGTCGATTTCCGATGGTAAGTGGTAATCCTACATCTACAAAGCAGACAAGTAACGTTATCGCCTGAGTATTCATTTTGGGAACTATGATTGGTGGATATGTGGCTTGGCGTACCTTTGCCGAACCGCCGTGACCCGCCAGTGTCGGTCCAACATGCTGATGCCGGCCCTAGTATGCATAGCTGAAAGAAAACGGCCACTAGACGTGTTTTTCAAGCCGGCTTACTTTCAGAACGGACGCATTTGCTTTCGTATGAAGAGCCGCGAAAATGCATCTCGGACTTTGTTACGACCTCGAGCACGCGACCCTACCACCGCCAACATTTTGTTATCCTGCCGCTTGCGGTTCGTTTCAATCGGGTCCTCGAAGTGCCGGGCAACTGGCCTCTCCGAACACCAACCCTTCTTTCGGGGCGATGACACCGCCACGGTATTACATCCGTACATTCGTTGCTATCATAGGTTTAGAGAGTTGCGCATTGGTAAGAGGTCGTTGATTACTTAAACGCAGGCCGGGGATGTCGTTCGGTCAAGTTCCGATCGGCCGGAATGAAGCAGTGTCCCATTTCGCGTACAATCAGAGGACCCATGCTTGTCGCACGCTGACTGCCTCCGGTTCCGTCGCACGGCGGCGCCGCCATGCCATCTACGTTTGTCAGCAGCGGGGAATTAGACCGGTGGAGAGGGCTAGCTAGGACGCACCCTCCTACGTGGCTAAGGGCTAAGGACACGACTACCGACCAACCGCGCTAAGACTACCTCCGACAAGGCCACCAGCCACTCCGCCAGGACCCCTGCCACTGCTCCCGGCCTCTCCCTCCGCCAGTCCTGCGCCCCCTAGCCCACGTGGTGGTGGTTCAGGTATCTCAGTTGCAGCCGTACACTTTTTAAAATACTATCCTTTTACTCAGCTTTTCTGCGAGCATATAAAGTGTCTTACCTGTACAGAAGTGTTCCCCAACTTAATGTGCTGTGTGAATTTGAACCAGTGATTCCTTGGCGGGGTAACTGTGGGGTACAGTATGTATACCATCTGATGATCTGAGTATGAGTCAAGATCTAACTGCCGCGTACCCATACTCTTACCCATATGCCCGTGACGTGGGTATAGCGCAGCATCGGCAGGTATGTGCGCTCTCTTGATTCAAATGGTTGCTCGGCGGTTGGCGCCAAGGAGAGAAGAAAGTAGACAATGACAGTGCTGCGAGGGAAACCGAGAAGGACAAACTAGTAGTAGAGACAGATTTGTGCTAGAAGGTGAATTAAAGTCTGCGGAGAGATCATGTTCAGGGCCACGAAAATATGTATACAAGATGTCGTGTGGTCTGGTCTGTCTTGTTGGCAGGTGTCACAAGTGATCGATTGATCGTCGATGAACCGAAAGAGACTACCGTAAGACGAGAGACGGTCCGACGGATGGCATGAAAGGACAAGTCCAGCGCTGGAATTACGAAGATAATTCAGAAGGTGGTCAATGGGAAAGGAAAAAGTGAGGAGAGATTGCCCAAGAGCGTTTGACTCGGATAATCGGATCCCATCCTCGCTTGCTCTTGGCATCCCAGTGCTCGCCTGCCAGGTCAGCACCAATCGACCCGCTATCTGCACACGTCCGAGTCACTGATCCACGCCACTATCCAATGCTTCGCGTGCGTGCTCGTTCATACGCTTCTTCCTTTGCGCACCGGCGCGCATGGAAAGCTGTGCCCACAGTAAGAACTCATGAAATCACCCTTGATGGGGTGCGTGAAATCAGGAGTAGCTTCAGGCCAAAGGTTGGGAGAAACCCAGCGAACTATTCTTATATATATGTATTTCGAAAGGATGGCTGACGAGGATAAATTAGCACTTCGACGATGACAGACAACCGAACACCTTGCTTGACAAGGTTTATCTCACCCGGGTCACCGGTCGTGACCGGCACCCCCGTAATGACCGCCGTGCCACGGAACAATTCACCACGGAAACTCTTTACATAATTCGTGTTTTGGAATTCACAGGTACTTATACTTGCCGTGCTAAACAGCGAAGGTTTTCGCCGACAGCAGTCACGGTTGGTACTCGTGTCTGATCATCTTGAATTCGCTTGCCCTTGACATGTTTAATTCGGATCGAAGATAATGAATTTATAGACATTTTGCACCAGAAACAGGATGTTACTTGTCTCTCTCCCTCTCTCTTGGTCACGAGCTCAGCATTTGATCCATGAGATGAGATCTACGAAAACCTAGAAATAGAAAAGGGATATGACGAAGCCAGGTCATGCTAACTCGCTACCATGCGAGCGAAACCTGACTCAAGTGATCACCCCCTTCGCGAACTGGGAGAAGGGTGTATGTATGTGTGACATAGGCGAACAAGAGGAGACGAGAACAGTGTTGTTTTCCATAATTAAACTTGATAACCAATCCTGTTTCGGAACATGACCTTGGCAGATGGGTGGGGAGCGATACGAGGGCCCACTGATACTCCCTCGGGCCGGGTCTCGTTGTCTTCTAGCTTGACGTCGTACGACACGACCACATGCGCCAACATCGTTTTGAGCATGTTTGCAGCAAAGAACCGACCGGGGCTAAAGACGACGTGTTAGAACATCTCTCCGACGGCAGTTGGAACTCGACGCATTCTTACCACGCGTGTTTGCCATGCCCGAATGGTAGATACTCCAAGCTAGTTGAAATAAAGTGGTGTTTGGTACCCTCACCGTCCTCGTCTCGCATATTGGAGAAACGAAAAGGATCAAATACAAGTGCGTCGGGATAGTATTGATCGTCGAGGTGCATAGACCGGGAAGGCACGACAAGGAACGTTCCCTTGGGTATAAAGGTCCCGTCCGAGAATGTGAAGTCTTTGAGGGCTTTGCGCATCATGTTCACTAATTCCCGTCACGGTGTTAGCAGATCCGCATTTCACTCTAGAACAGATAGGATAACGTGAATGACTCACCGGAGCCATTTCCCACGACGCGTTGGGTCTCCTTTATGAAGCTGTCGATCTTGCGCATCTTCGCCAAAGATGCTTTCGACCATCCCTCTTTCTCGATAATCGATTCCACCTCTTCACGAAGTGGTCGAATGAACTGAGGGTTGTCCGCTAAGTAGAAGAGCGCCTGAGTAAAACTCTAGAAGAGGACAGAGTCAGACACAAAATTGAATAATCTATAATATATCAGTATACATTTGACGTCGTCTATGACATGTGTGAATGAGTGGAGGTATGAAGAAAACACACATAATGGCAGAGACGTACGTGAACTGCAGCAAAGTTGAGGGCGAGAATACGGGTGGTTAACAATCTGACTGTACGCTCAGGACCTTCGGGTGCATCATCTATCAACCATGATAAAAAATCGTTCTGTCAAAGCGTTGGTTGAACAAAAATAAATTACAAGGAGAAGACCACGAACAGGCTTGTCGGGCCAATCTTTGCCGTGCTCATCCACTAGCTTCAGTCGCTCCTCGATTATAGGACCAAGGAGCTTCATTCCGCGCTTTGTGCTCCCGGGAGCATTAGTCATGAAATGTGCCACAAGGCTGCGAAAGATTGGCAACCGTTGTAGTGTGCGATGCTCAGAGACTCACGGCCCAAGAAAATCAGGAAAAAGTTGAAGGACTTGTGCTCCGTCCACGACATCCAGAGTGAATCGTAGATTGAGATCTATCCAATCGGGGTGTCGACCTGTCATTCCAAGGTGAGCGAGGACATAGAAAACATGTGTAAACGCGTACATAACGGAAGACCGACGAACAGTCTGTTACTTGCTCTGCATATCACTTTTTGGGTGAAGGCAAAGGCAGGTATACTTTTCTATCCTAAGTCCTCTCGATTCAGTGAAAGCACATACTTTGCAAAACGGTAGGCTCACCATTGCCCCTGAGGTCTAAAATATCGTCAAGGGCTACACAAACTTCATCTCGTATTTCACTGTATAAACTGGCAAGATTCCGAGTAAGACGAGAGCGAACTATTTCAAGATGGTATGCATTTTCAACCAGTTCCGGGCCCAAGGTGTACTTTGTCTTCACTATCTTTAAGAAGTATTAAACGTTCATCCTGACACAACAAATTTTGCTACTCACCTCATTAGCTGCTACTTCAAATGAAAGTGTGTCATCGGGAGCCTTTCGTAGCTCTTCCATGTGTTCACGGCTGCCTACAACGACGACCCAATTGTAACGATCCGCAACCTTGAATGGTCTGGTTTTGTACTAGAAACAGCGTGATCGAATATCCGCTAAAGAGTTGTAAATATACCTGCCTTCTCGTAGCCCATTTGAACAATCTCTATGGAATTCGTCTGGAATTCGGGGCCATTCCACCATGATGCAAGGATGTTGCCTGATCTAACAGTTGGGATAGCATCAAGCTGAGCGATGATAACTGGTAGTCAGCGCCGGGAATGAGGCATCGTGTTCTCTACATACCCTGGAATCCTTGGACAGTTTGGAAATGACAAAAATGGCCGCAACAACACCTGCGAGGATGTATCCAACACCGGGTACGCTGTCTAACAATGTGGAGACTTGGGTTTCCATGGTAGATGTAAGGGTAGATGGACTGACCTGGGCCATGAATGAATTTAACTCCTCACATTCCGACGGAGAAGCGGACGAAATTAGCTTCCAGGGAACACTCTCCGTGGTTGCGAAGGGAATCCCAGATGGGAAATATGTTGAGCAGGAATCGTCCGGCGATAGGGTGCATCACCCAACGGGATGGCCCGTTCGGAGGAGCAAGGATCTGCAGAATTGTTTCGGGCTATAGGCGTTAGCTAGGTGGTGGTTATGCTATGGTCCTTGATCCGATTTCACATTTTTTTCGCGTCAGCAGACGGAAGTTATCCTGACGGGCAGAGACAAAAACTAGGAATACACGAAGTAAAATCGGGCATTTACTGATGGCGACGGTCGTGAGTGGCGAGACTCGGAAGAGTAATGGAAATTTTGTCGTTGAAGGTGTAGATGTGATGCTGTGCCCCTCCTGCCGCCGCTGTCGCCCTGAGACACGCCGGACATCTGCAGCCATTCTTCGCTTTTGTGCGGCCTGTTAACAGGAACATTCCCACTTGCATCCCTTACTATCATCGCCACCTTCAGTGATAGATGGACCCATGAAGGCGTTCATCTCCCCATTCCGCAAGACCTGGATTCGTGGGCCTCGTGGGATGAGAACATAGCAAGATAAGAACCCAAGGAAGAGCTACTTGACAATTGACTAAGAGTGTAAGAGGCTTGTGCCCAGATGGAGGTATGTAGTCGCGGAGACCTCGAGTGCGAAAAGGATTATTCGGAAGAACTGCAGAAATGAACGCGACTCCATGAATCAATTCCTGTCGCGTCACAATGAGTCCCGTCGCCTGGTACACCACAGGACGGACCGCCAACAAGGAGTACCGCAATCTCCTTCATTACTACAGCAAGTGTAGTGTCCATTCTAGCACCAGAAAACATGGTGAAACACAATCATGCACATACTTTGCAGTGATACCATTCAAGAGAGGGTGTTGCGAGGCAGCACACACGCTCTTATGATATTTCCGAATTAACAGCAGGGAATGTAATAGCGCACTTAGCTAGTAATGTCACTAATCCCTGTCCCCCCGTTCGGCCATTGGAAAGTAATTGAGGGCATTGCTCCAAGTCTAGACGATTTCCGGGTCTCTCGCGTCATGGTGGAGAAGCGGAATGGGAACGAGGTGTAATGAGCTCAAATGAGCTTGACAAAATTTCATTAGGTACAACAAGCACAAATAACGTTCTCCTTATTTGGAAAAGTGTTCCTGAAGGTCCAAAGGTTTGCTAGGTCGGGGACCTTGAATCGGAACGCAAGACTGAACTATGCGACGTACTTGTTTGATAAATCATTCGCTCACTGTAATAAAAACCACGAAGGAAACTTCAAACGAGGCAGCGGACCCTTTCGACTGATTTCCCACTTGAAATTACAACTTGGATAACCACCACTGGGTGCAAGAAGAAGCATGAACGGTAACCCTCACAATAGGGATTACTCCCGTGCCGAGTTACGCATAACTGGTGATATATTGGTAACCTCCACCGCCTCCACTTCGTCATTTAATTGGGTACAGCTTGAAATTATCGATACTTTTGTGCGCTGACTACTGCTGCCAATTGGCTACCTTCAGCCTTGGCACTATCACCCCGTCCGCAATGGCACTGAAAGTTGTTGCTATTTGGTTACTACGACGCCGTTACTATTGTTTGTCCTGGAAGCCTGGGCTATCGTATTGGGGGCATGTGTCATGTGAGCAGGGTGATGAACCGAAGACCAGAGCGAAAAGTATCCAGTCGGATCGATACAGATGAAATGACCTGGCCATCGAGCACTTGGGAAAGAAAGAAGTGAGGAAGGAACATCCTCGAGCCTTCTATCCCATGACATCGTCGTGCGCATCGCACCTGAATATAAAAATCAATGATCTACCGGCCTTCGGCACTCAGTATCAATCTCTACTCAAGTTTATACCGTCCTAGCCCCCCGAAACTCGCCCGAAACTCCGTCCCCTAGCTACCCTCGTGGTCCCAAACGCACCTTAAGACGGGACCACCAGCCACTGCACCTATCGGTCCTGCTAGTACAACATGTATACAGCGTCCTTTTGGAGTCCAGCCAGTGCGGTGATAATTACCATGTCGACTGAAAGTTCAAAACCACCTGAATGTTGCACCGATCTCGGCTTATATCTAGCTCCGCCAGGAACCGGACTGCTCATTGGACGATAACATGTTTGTCATCGTGGCTTCGTGCCACTTGCATGTCGTGAACATTGGACCATTTTAATTCTTCACGAATTTCAACGTAAATGATGTTGTTACTTCTTCACCGTACAGTAATTATATGTCTCATGACTCTCATCGTCTTCGCCAAGCCTTTTGTTTATGCGTGTTCAATCGTCGGATCTAAGATAACGACTCCATGTATCGTTTGCACCCGAATCGGGATTTATTTTCTTATTTCCGGTGCACTATTCTACCTGTGCATCATCATCTTTCCCTCTCTTCTCTTCTCTTCTCTTTCTTTATTGAGGGGAAGGACAATAAATAGGATGCATTTATTGTGTGTCCCTGTCACAGGTTCGGTAATCGCTCCATGAGACGATATTTACGGCGCTATCAAAACACAGAACGATGTAAAAATGGAAATGAGGATGGCAACTATGGGGTAAGTTGCATCTCGTTCACATGAGCTGTTGAACTAGCGCAACCTTTGCAAACTGGAACAAAGGAATGTATATATATATATGTATCACATAAGCCAACGTGACGAGACGAGGACAGGATCATTTCTTATCCACCACGGTTTTCTGGGTGGAACCTTAACCAGCCCTGTTTCGGAACATGACTTTGGTTGAGGGATCGGGGGAAATACGAGGACCCTTTGTCACGCCTTTGGGTCGGGTCGTGTTATCTTCCAGCTTGACGTCATACGACACAACGAGATGTGCCAACATCGTTTTGAGTTCGTTTGCGGCAAAGAATCGACCAGGGCTGACGACATGTTAGATCATTTGTTCGACAGTAGCGGAAAATGGGGGCATTCTTACCATGCGTGTTTGCCGTGCCCAAATGGTAGATATGTCAAGTTAGTCGAAACAAAGTGATGTTTGGTACCTTCGCCCTCTTCCTCACGCATATTGGAGAATCGGAAAGGATCGAATACATCCGCGTTGGGATAGTTTTCATCGTCCAAATGCAGACATCGGGAAGGCACGACAAGGGTCGTTTCCTTGGGTATAAACGTCCCATCGGAGAACGTAAAGTCGTTGACAACCTTGCGCATCAAGCTCACTGGCTGGTATTAGAAGTTCTGCGCACCACTGGAACGGAAAAGATAATGCGAATGACTTACCGGAGCCATTTCCGACCATACGCTGGGACTCCTTTATGAAGCTATCGATCTTGCGCATCTTCGTCAAAGATGCTTTCGACCATCCCTCTTTCTCGACAATCGATTCCACCTCTTCACGAAGTGGCTTAATGAACTGAGGATTGTCTGCCAAGAAGAAGAGTGCCTGAGTAAAACTCTAGAATAAGACGGAGTCAGACACAAAATCGAGTAATGTATAACATAATAATATACGTTTGAGGACGTCTATAGCAGGTGTGAATGAGCAGAAGCATAAAGAGAACGCAGAGGATGGCAGAGACGTACGTGGATTGCAGCAAAGTTGATGGCGAGAATACGGATGGTCAACACTCTGACTGTACGCTCGGGACCTTCGGGTGCATCATCTATCAACCACGATAAAAAATCGTTCTGTAAAAGCAACGTTTGCACGACGATAAATAACAAGGACAAGAAGACGGACAGGTTTTTCAGGCCAATCTTTGCCGTGCTCCTCCGCTAGCTTCAGCCGCTCTTCAATCATAGGACCAAGGAGCTTCATTCCGCGCCTTATGCTTCCGGGAGTATTCGTCATGAAATGTGCCACAAGGCTGTGAAAGATTGACAACCATTTTTATGTGGGATGCTCTGAGACTCACGGCCCAAGAAAATCAGGAAAACGTTGAATTATGTATGATGCGGAAACGACATCCAGCGTGAATCGTAGGTTGAGATCTATCCAATCAGGGTGTCGACCTGTCATTCCCAGGTGAGTGAAAATAAAGAAAACACGTGTATACGCATACATAACGGAAGGCCGACGAACAGTCTGTTACTTGCTCTGCATACAACGTGCCGGATGGTGGCAAAGGCGGGTACACTCTTCCATTCTGAACTTTCCTAGTTCAGCAAAAGCTACGAGGTCGGTAAAATGGTAAGTCTCACCGTTGCCCCTGAGATCTAAAACATCGTCGAAAGCTACACAAATTTCATCCCGTATTTGACTGTACAAGCCGACAAGGTTTCGAGTAAGACGAATGCGAACGACGTCGAGATGGTATTGATTTTGAACCAGTTCCTGCCCCATAGTATACTTCGTCTTTACTATCTTTAAGAAGTATTAAATGTTCATTCCATTGCAACGAATCTTGCCACTTACATCATCTGCCGCTTCTATGAATGAAAGTTTGTCATCGGGGGCCTTTCGTAGCTCTTCCACATGCTCCCGACTGCTCACAACGACGACCCAACGGTAGCGATCCGCAACCTTGAATGGTCTGGTTTTGTACTAGAAACCGCATGATTGAGCATCCACCCCAAAAGTGGAAATAAACATACCTTCTCATAACCCTCTTTAACGATCTCTATAGCATTTGTCTGGAACCTGGGGCCATTCCACCATGTTGTAAACGAGGTGCTGGGTCCAACAGTCGGGATGGCATCAAGCTGAGTGATGACCACCGGTAGTTAGCGCTCGGCACGAGGACTGTGTTCTTTACATACCTTGGAGTCCTTGGACAATTTGGAAACGACAACGATGGCGACAACAACTCCTGCGAGGATGTATCGAACACCGGGTACGCTGTCTAACAATGCAGAGACTTGTGGCTCCATGGTAGATGTGCAGATAGATAGACTGACCTGAGCCATGAATGAATTTAACTCCTCACGTTCCGACGGAGAAGCGGATGAGATAGTTTCCATGCCCAGTGAAAGGATCCTCCGCAGTTGCAGTGGGAATACCATATGGGAAATATGTTCAGCATGAATCTTCCGGCGATACGCCGCGCAATGAGATGGCCCGCGAGGAATGAGGATCTGCAAAATTGTTTCGGGCCGTGAATGTCAGCCAGGCGGAGGTTATGCCTTTGCCAATGATCCGATTACACATCTTTTTCGCGTCAGCAGGGGGAAGATACCCTGACGAACACATCTGCCGAGACAAAAACTAGGAATAAACGAATCCAATTTCGGGTAAAATCAGGCATTTATCCCGGGCTTGTGGCGTTGTGAGTGGAGAGATGAGTTGGCAGGAGAGTGAAGGTCACGCGAGGAGTAAATGAGCTACTGTAATTGCAGACTTCCGTATACGAAATAGAGTAAGTGTGTGCAGGCAAAGGAAGGCTGGTCAAGGTAGGAGAAGAGATGACTTCGACGGTGACGCGGCGGCCGATGACTGAAGACAGGGAGACAGGAGACATATAAGCCGTTGGCTGCAAAGGTGGATAAGGTTGATCCGAGGAGGTAGGAGGTAATGCGCACGCAGTGGAAGAAGAGAGTGTGAGAGGTACTGGTGAACATCACGGAAGTCAAGATCTCGCAGCATATGAAAGGTAGCGCTGGGAAGCTGCATGCCAAAAGCCTGTGTTTCAGTATGGTTTCGAGTTCTTGCACATACTTCATGTGATGGCAAACCTAGCTCTTCATCTTCGAAGGTTGGAGGTACCGGAACGGCGGAAACCTCCACTGTCAAGAGCTAGATGACACCCAGAGGAGTGACTACATACTAGTAATTTTTATTGTCGCCAGTCATCGCGAAACAAATAATTGTGTGGTGTGCCTGTCAGTGATCATTTTCAGCGGCCGCCAAGTCTGAATGATATAAACCCGGGTGTGGAGAATCAAAATGGTCACCCGGTGGGTGCAAACAGGTGACCATATTTTCATCCGCGTAGATCTCCATTAGTCGGATACTCATCGAAAGCCCGTGCGGATCGTTGATAATGACATGTCCAGGGATGAAACATTACCCACACGGAACAATCATTCGTTGTCGCCCGGACCCGGAGTCACGAGGCTCGAGACAAGTGGACACTGGCCGGGGTGTGCCGCGTGCGATGTCGACGGTGGCGGTAGAGATGTTGAACATGAGTTGCCAAACAGACAGGAAACTTCGATCTGGGTGCGACACAAAAATATAGATTGCAAATAAAATATACCTGAAACTAGGCAGCGGCGGGGACCCAGTCCGCTGCCTTGTAATATTCCTTGCGATTTGAGGGCATTTTGAATAAGCCAAGGGCGTCTTGCCTTGTGCCACCAGCTGAATCCGAGATTTTCTGAAATTTGCAACACTTGTCGAAACTCGGCGTGTAATGTGTATGTGAAACTCGTGATGAAATCACTGTTAGTTACTATCCTTGGTGGAAGCAAATCACGAGGCTGGATAATCCAGCATATTCCCACGCATTCTTTGCTACCGGGGGACCGGCGTCACTCGGCCGCCTCCTCATCGAATCCAGGTTCCTGTGTTATATCTTCCCTCATAAAGGCATCAAGTGCCTGATCTCGCCCTCGCCTACCCCTGCTTGCGTGCTCGCACTCGCACGCACACATCTTATCATTTGGTACAGAAGAACTGGTCATATTCGTCAAGTATGACCGCTCCTAATACATTCGTTACACATCTCGATGGTGTCCGCGGTGTTCCAAAATGGGACACCTTCCGTTTCTTGTGAAGGCTACTGGACATCTCAATACCGTGGTTCCATTCAATGTCTCGGACCTACTGTGTGGCACTGGAGATGTTAGAGTGGAAGGCTCAGAATGGTTATAGTTGCGGCTATGTTCATGCGTAGCAAGCGACACTGCGGTTATGTGCTACAGTAACCCCGCCTCCGCCCCTGTCCCCTGTCCCCGCACTCGCAATCCATGCAAAGTTCAGGGCGCCATCAAATCGGTCATAGCTATTCCTCATACTTTTGGTAAAATCATCCCCATGCCAATTCTATGCCGTAATTGGGTGACAAAAATTTTAGAGGCTCTCATCGCATCTCCCTGCCACCGTCGTCACAATGAGCGCAGCGGGTGTTCATCGTACCACTTCCAGAATATATAACTACCTGTATGGTTCCGCAGAGTTTTTCAGGGCCCGAGCGACCTGCCGATTCCTTTTCCTTTTCACTACTGAGCATTTAGATTTCGCCATTTCTTGTTTGAGTCATGTCTTCTGATTTAGAGTCTGCACTGAATGGCCTTGTGCTAAACAACTATGCATCCAGTACGATCACTCACAACTATGAACGCAGACCAATCTGATGTTCTCCGTGCAGTCGTGATACTCACCGTCGTCGTCTACGATTATAGTAAGTGATATACTTATGCATGATTTCCCCTCCGAATTGCATCGTAACGATATTTACGATTGTGCCATTTATAGTGCTCACGCTTCCGAGCGAGGTATTCAGGTTATTCTCTGCAAAGTTTTTCCCCCGGCTAAGTATTTGTGTAGATTAAATACATTTGGGTTAGGAATTACCCTCAAGAAAGCAAATACTCCTCACTGACAAACGCCACAGTGCAAACCTTGGACATGGGTTTCTACACTGTTCCTTTTCGTGCGTGCAGGGCTTTCCTAACACATCAAAGCACGTATTTTAAAGCTGACTGCCTGACCAGGTTCGTTATCTTGGTCTTTATTGTGCTTGGTAAGTCTAGTCACCGCCGCAAGGCATGTCAAACAACGTAACTCACCCGGAACTGGTTCGAAAGTGTCACCTCCCTCAGTATGTTCAGAGCTAAAAGTCTGATGTGTGTTGAACTGATCCAATATATTTCAAGTTGGTAGCACCTTTATTCCTGGCCCTGAGATGGTCAGTCTTTCGTCTCATACTTAAGAAGACGCTAACCATACGTTAGACGTAGGCATTTTCTCGATCTTCCGTTAGTATTCGTTGTTCATTGACGAGTGCTTAGGTGTAAGCAAACATTTACACACATCTTCTCTCGTGTCCAGACGCAACTGGCATTATTCTGAAGGCACTGTTCTCATCATGGGATGTTACTGGGGATATACGTTATTCATCGCTGCTGCTGATCGTGAGTCGTCGTTTCCTCGCTCGTACCCTCATATTCCCTTCAACGCCCATTATAGTAGTCATGGTTTTGCGAGTCCATGCAATGTGGGGTCGATCTAGGGCGATTTTTTGCATGCTTCTGCTATTCTACGCAACCGAGGTCATCTTTCAATTTGTGACCACAGGTATCTTCGATAACCTTCACACTTACCTGTCAGGTATGTCGTGCTCTGATTGGAATCGTATTAGTAACCTGAATCATTCTTCCCTGCCTCTCGCCTGTCCCCACCTTCAGTGAAGACTGCACAACTGGGTGGCTTCACGATTTGCTACACCGTATACAACCCGCTACCCTCGTTCTTAAGATACTCGAATGTTGAACCGCCCATATTCGATTTATTGTTGTTGATTCTCGCCCTTGTCCCCACCGTGAAGCAGTCTGTCGGGATGTACAGAGTGACGAAACATTGGCAACCCAACCGGTATATGATTTTGCTTGCCAGGGAGGGCGTCCTTTACTTATTCATGTACGTATTTGCGTTCGTCTTATTTATTTCCCTTATCATGCAGTTCAATCCCGATACACGCATCTGGTTCTGACATGCCTTGCTCCGCTCCAGGAATTTGCTCAACAACATCACCAACATGATGGGCAAGATCGTAAGCAATCAGCTGAACGCGACTTGGCTGTTCTTTCTCAGCGTTGCGGGCGTCATCTCTCTGTATCCCATCATGCCTCGGTTCATTATCAGCATACGGGAGCTGTACGACAACGACGTGCGTGGTCGCTGGGAAGGGATCGACTCGGGCTTTGGCGTGTCGTCCCGACCGCCCGATGATAGTTGGGACGACCCTGAGGGTAGATCTGTGACGATATCCATGGATACGGCCACGGATGTGACCCAGGTTCAGTCTGCGGAGGGCGATGAAGAGATGCGATTTGAAGCGAGCCGGGACTATGTCAGGGACTAGCGAACATGCCTATTTATGTCATGTTAAATTAAAAGAAGGAACCATCGCTCGATTGTATGTCAGAACGCGGTGTTTGGACAATGTTATACTGCTGACAGCGTGCCTGTCATTGCATTGTTCTTTCCAGATGTGATTCTTGTCCCATCTATCAAACCTGTCCTGCTGATCGGTAAACAGAAAATGGATGCATGCGCATCGAACGATCGGGTTTTCTTTGGGTGTCTATCAGGGACGGCAACCGACTTCGTCATGCCACATGTGCGGTACATTAGATGCTTCACTCAGGGCCAAACCTTTCGCAACACGCATTTGATTTTCAGGGTCTCTTCAATGTGTTTTGGAACACCGCTTGTCCCGCCTGGAGGCCTGAAAAGTCTCGCGGGAGCTTTTGCGCATGTCAGGATTTACTTCTCTCCCTAGGAGCGCCGTCTATCAACGAGGTACTACTGTAGCAGACATAGTCCAATTTCCTGAATACTCGAGGTTACACGTGGTAGCAGTCCGAAATATTGTGGTGCCTGGAATTTGGTCTAGGTAATCATGTTCTTGAGTCTAGTCGAACTAGCGACCGATATGATATAAATATTGTGACGCAGTGATATACACGATGAAATGCAAAGTCCAACTGATCAATGGATAAGATAGATGATCAGATACTTGATCCCCACGTACTAAATAAACGATAAGTGCCAAGTCTCTACATCGCACGTTTAAAAGTCGACCTCGCGACTTTCGCCATTTGTAAACTGTTCCCAAGAACGAAATCCGAACGCAGAAGGCAGCCCATTCCAAGCGTCCTCTCTCCCGTCTTCGATTTCCCTGTGGCAATAAATCATACAGTTGGAGCAGAACCTGGAATCCCATTGGGAGTCCCACCGTATGAACGGGTCCCGAGAGCTGGGTCGATCTGGACACCACAGTTCCGTAATCGTGGCGAAATTCCCGAACGTACATTTCACTTTGTCCGTGCAACATGGTCGTGGTCTCTTCAGCCAATCAAACGTGAGGGATCGTAGCTCTAGAAGCTTGTCCCTACCCATGATACACGCCTTTTGGTTGGCAGGCGTGAGGTGGTATAAAGCGCCGTCGAAATAGTACCCGTCAAGAATGGCGGTCAAAGGAGAGGAGCAGACGCAGCGATACATGGCGACTGGCAGCAAGGATAGCAGGCCAAACTCCCGAGCAAGATTGATCAGCTGAAAGTCATGCGTGTCGCGTCCGGTGATGGGATTCCTGAGATCAGGTGGTAAGAAGAGAAGGGAGAACAAGGACGATGGGTAGCATTGCTTTATCCTCGAACAGGCTTCGTCGAACAGCCAGCGTATTTCGTATTTCTTGCCTAGCCGGAGAAAGGCTGTCAGTACAGAGACGTGCATGGGCGCTTCTGCAGGAATACGCTGTCTGAGTGGGGTTAATGTGAACGTCGGAACTAGAGGGGGTTCAACTACACACGGTCTCGTGTACAGTGTCTTGAGGACGATTTGAACCTCTGGTGCTGAATCGTGCAGCGTCACGACGGGACAACCATCTACTCTGCGGTCTGTGGGCCTATTGATTTGGAGAGAAGATAGCATATCGTGGAACACTCTCGAGGCGGAAGAAAGAACGATTCGGTGGACGCGGAAGCTGCCTCCTTCCACGGCGAGGACGAGGTTTCCGTCACGGAACCACGGGTCGAGACGACGGGGACCCAGCAAACTTGCACCGCTGGACAAGGGCATGCAAGACGAGAAACCCACGGAGGGTGGGGGTGGAATCCCAGGACTACTTGCCCAGGATGGTTAGTAGGCGAAACCTGAGGCTGCACCATGTAGCATAGGTTTTAGCACGGCCATTGGCCAACGAGGATGCCTTCAGGTTACCTCGAAGAGCATCACCGAACCCCGGTGGCAGCTTCATGTGTGACGCTCAGCAACGGGACAAACCACTGCGTGTGGCCTCGCTGTCTGCGGGTGGCACAGAAAAGGGGCTTACTTCAGCAATGGGCGCTATCAGCATCGTGCGCTGAGCTATGTTGTCTCTCGCACGACATTTCGAAAACGACACACTCGCTGGCACGCAACATCAACTACACATTTGGTCAACTACGCTGCCATATAATTAAACAACACTCGTACAGACGTTTTCCCAGACAAGCCAACGGGCGCCCCTAGACGAATCCATCGATCATGTTTTCGAGACCGTTCGGTCGAGGCAAGAGTCGTTGCGACCTTGTGAGATACCCTACCTCGCGTTCAGGTCGAGAC
>JBBPLP010000572.1:0-17331 GCA_038089875.1 Fistulinella prunicolor
GCCGATCAACATGATCGTGTGTCATCTAAATCTTGAACTACAGGGTGTCGTATCCGCTATCCGGTCTCTCACATTCCTCTTACCCCTACTCTTCTCAGACCTCCGAATGGCTATCATCGGTGGACCTGTCGTCATCGTAAACGCGAGCAAGTACGGATGTGACGCGCTTATTGTCTTACACGACCAGGATCCCGTTCACATCCCATCTCTATGGTGGACCATGCGGGCCAAGTTGATGGACATGGGATGGTTGTCCAGCAGGAACTCTGGGGGAAGGTGATTTCCCCAATTGTCGACTCCCTTCGGACGACACATCCATTTCAATCACTGCCGAGTTCTCTCTTCTGCCCCTTCATGCTGCAGGTTCGTATAGGAGGGGTGAACAGAAACTATTTGATCTCCACACATAATCTTACACCCCTCACACTGGCTGCACTAATTCGTGTTAGACGGGATGAACTGTTGGATTGAGAACAAGAGAAACGCCTCGTCGCCATCGGTCAAGCGAACGCCATCGGGGAGAGTGAACCACACTCTGGGCACAGAACTGGCCAATGTTGGTGAGCGCGTTGACGCCCATGTGGTCACTCGCATGGAATGATCGGAGCCGTGCATCTCCCCGGTCGTCGAGGTATTCGGCAAGTACGAATGGGTCCATCTTGCGTGTCACGGTCTGCCGAATCGGGAACAACCGTTCGAGTCCGCGTTGGGTCTCTACGACGGACGCTTGATTATCGAACACATCATCCAGTGCGATTTAGGGAGCGCAGAGTTGGCGTATCTCTCCGCCTGTCCCACGACCGTTGGAGACGGGGAGTGTCCGGACGAAATGATTCGCCTAGCTTCGGCGATGCAGTATGTAGGGTTCCGATCACAGGATGCGGGCGATGGACAGGCAAACAAGATTACGTCCATATTTTACGATAACATGGTAGACGAGATGGGTCGTCTGGATCATACCCGTGCTTCGTAGGCACTGCACAAGACAGTGGCTGAACTGGTGGCCGTATCGTTTGATCAACGGATTCTTTATGTACATCTCGGGGCATGGTTGGATTATGCTCTCGTCATTCTACTTCTCGCAGACGTTGCTTCTTTTCGACGTGGCACAATAGCAAGATGTGATGACCACGAAACTGAATCGGATGCATAGCAGATACGTACTCTTGATTTCTTGGGGAGTTACAAAGCATCGCACGGTGTCGTAAACTGCCATCTCTCGATTTACACACAACACCGACTAGCGACAAAAAAAAAAGCCACGAACCGTACGAGTTGTTTTTTGCATATGTGGCACAGCTGAAAAATGCTAGTACTGACAGAATGCCAGATCAGGTGCCTGAACGGAGGTGAGACGGGCGTGCGTACGGCGTAAGCCATATCCGCTGAGAGATCGCGTCCGCTTTGGGTAGTTCTGGGAAGCCAGAAGCTGATGACGCGAGAGGACCGATGCCGTCGTAGTCGATGTTCGGCATTCGGAGTTGTAAATACCTTTTGACTGATCGCCATGCATGACGGATGCTGATCGAGGCGGTGCGTTTGATGGTGATTCTATTTGATTTCAATGGGCCAGAAATTGCCACGTAGAGCCTGGCCTGGTTCAATGGGTCGGTGCTGGGTCCACTGCCCACCAGTGGAATCCTGTAGTTGAACAGCTCCAAGTACGTGAGGTTTACATAGTGAATAACGATACGCCGGCGGCGATGACGAGCCCCAGGCCAAAATGGAGATCGTGAGAGCGCGGGGGCGATGCTTTTGTACGTCAAGTACGCACCGAGCACGTGATGTCTATCAACGGAAGCTTCGGCATGGGAAGATTCGGCACGACGTTGAAACGAGGCATTAGTATGTTGTACGTATTAGTAGCCTACTTGGTAGTAGGACAACATCATGCGGCACTGTCGACTCGAGTTGCCCTCGCCAGTTGCTGGATCAATCATTATCCAAGGCGACGCGTTATTCATCAAAAGGGACTCCACGACCTTTGAGCGCCCAGGTAGTTTGAAAGGGGGAGGAGGTTCGTCAGGGCAGTCTCGGCGACTGAGGTCCAGGGACGAAACGTTTATCCCTGGACCTCAGTCGTCGATCTGTCGCATATTTTGGCACCTGTCACATCTGATAATTCGCTTGAATGAGCCTTGTGGCAAGTTTTGAACGACTCGAAGTCTTAATATCTTATACTGACATGACGGGGGTGTTAATTGCCCCCATTCTCGATGACAATCAGTTGCAAGCATCGAGGACCCTGAGCGCCGTGCAAATGTTTCTACCGTCAGATCGTGGAGGGATGCCTTCTTGATCAGCAAGATGTGACTGATAAATATTTGCCAGTCTTGGAAGCTGTCGTAGTAGCAACCACTGAGTGGGCGATAGCGATCGTATACGATACGACGTGATGGCTGAAGTGGAACGATCTTGTCGCCAGGGCTGGTCAACGAGAAGATTGCCGGGCATAGTCAGGCGATGATGGAGATGGAGACTGCGACCGGGGCTGTGAACGAGACCGAGCTGTGACAATACTACCAACAACTTAAAGGGGTTTGGCGAAATGGGATTAGACGCGTTGATTGTCGGTGTTCGGCTCCCACGTAGCTCTATTATATACCAACCCAGAAAAAGGGAACTAGAGCGCGGCCCTGAAACCCGCCTGAACCTGCCTGAAACCCGGAAGAACGATCCATAAATTTTGAGGTATGTCAACCATCCCTGCCTCTTTGTCAGAAAAAAAGGCTTGCGGTTGACTGGATCCTTCAATTGGCAAGATCATGAACCAGCAATCTCAGGAAGCTCTAGTTGGGGATATCAACTTTCTTCTGCTGGGGCTCTATGGGTATGCTGTTATCCTCATCTACGAGAACGAATAGGCTCAATTTTCTGCCTAGGTGGGAATATGTGCAGTCGCTTGATGTTGAATACGCAGTTATTTGCGGGCGCTCGTCTTTCCGTGTCCCATTGGTGAGAGGAATGTCTTCCATGGTCACTGGACGTTTATGATACTAAAGACTGTCGGCAAAGATCCCTTACATCGTTGGACGAACATCCCTCCTTTTTTATTTCATTATGTCGTAAGTATCAAAGCAGGACCCTGGTCGGGGAGCTAACACGTCCACTCTTTACACAGCGCCATCGAATCCAGCCCGTTTCCGACGCCGCCTTTAATGTGTATACGTCAGTCTTGTCCTCTACATGTTCTGTAATACGCTGCAACTTATCCATTTGCTCAGCTGGTATATTATTCATAATAGTAAGCACTGCTACAGCTGCATTAAAGTTGTTTTTCTGAGAGAATGTTCACGATAGCTATCGGGGGCCGTTACGATGGGATGTGCCTCATCGATTTTCATGATTCGCACGTGAGTCTGAATAGTGTCAGCTGATATGCATCTTACACTAGAAATAGGTGGGTAATCTGGAAGGACTCACATTTGGTGCATGTGTTGCAAGTGCTCCTTGCCCTGGGACAGTGCACCCTGTTAGTACTTGGTACGACTGCATCCTTACAGTCTCTCCCCCAACCCACGTTTTTTTTTTCCTTAGACGTGACAGGTCTCAAAGTATCCTTCACAAATGGTGTATGTATGGTCATCCGCGATTCGACAGAAAACGCTCCAAGCATCATATACAGTGAGTCAAGTCTTACTTCCAAACTGGCGCTCCGTTAATTTGATATATTCGAGCCATGTGCTATGATTTCATTACATTCGTGTTGTCGGTTGTGGGACTGGCAAGACAGCGATCTGAATCCCCTTTAAAGAGGCGATTGCGTACACAGGGGGTTTTCTACTTTGCGGTAGCAGGGATAGCCTATATCCCAGCAGTGGTCTGGTGTCCTTGCTCTCTACATTAGATCATATTTTCATTGGCGTTTGCAGGTTTTTGTCATGCGCGACACTGCCTGTAAGATCAATCTTTCTCGGGCGTTGTGGTGATCGATTCAATCACAATGTAGATTTAGGGGTAATTTTTGCCAACATTGGTAAGTTAATGATCGTCGTGATGTGTGCACGACATAGCTGATGATGGTGGTAGCCCTCGCCGCCAGGTATCCTGTCAACATCAATTGTGAGGAGTAACTGATCTCGTCATTTCAGCATAATTGTATCAACCAGGGCTGTCAGATCGCTCCTCTCTCTCGATACCGGGACGTCAAGGTATGTATGAAGGTGGCTCTGATTCGTATGGGCTTACGTGTGCGAGTAGCGGGACGAGGGAGAGCAACATGGCATTAACTACTCAGATCGTGGTTGGGACATCGATGACTCAGGAGAGCACCCTCGGTGTATGATTTCATGCTGGTGATGCTGGGATACCCACGATGCACGTTCCAAGCATTCGAATATCTTCTACGTTTGGCTCACGTCTCATGTTCAGATAGCGTCACACGAACCGTGTGCGAGGACCGACTTATCCTTCCATCAGAATGCGATTGTATCACTTTCTTTACTGATGCCCACATATTATACGTTAGGTCATATGTGTTAATTTTTCATACCATCGCGTCGTATCCTTGAACTCAAGTTTCCCTCATTTTAGGACTTTCCCATACCCTCTCATGTATTTTGAATATTCATATTCACATTGGCGGTCATTAGATGCACTGGGGATCCCTTGTGGCGTTGTGGGACGCTTTACCTAACTTTTTCTTGGCATACTGAAGTCAATTCACATTCCTCTCTCGTTCTACTTGAAAGTGACCCAAAAATAGTCCGGATATCTCCGTAGCGAGGATGGGTTGCGAGTTATCTGTTCCTGCAGCACATGGAGGCTCGGACACAGGTACGGTCTTCAATCAGGTGTTGAAGTGGACCAGCCTGCACGCACCTAATGTCAACGTACGATGCTAATTAGTAGATCATAGTTGTTCGATGGATCAGCCAGGATGGACTATCATATTGCTCCTTATCCTACAACGCATCGCCTCGCCACGGTCACGCGTCACGCGGGCAGAGCGCCCCGCTGACTCAGCACGGCAAAGGCTGCCGCGACACCTTCTCGGCCCGAACCTTACAACGCAGCATCAACGATCACCGAGCGCAGTTACCGCGTTCAAGCTTAAGATGCATCTGAGGTCGAGAGGTGCGTCGAGAACTTTCTGCCTGCGTCACCTTTCTCAATATTGCTGGTATTAGAATTCATTCAAAAGCTGCAGATGCGATGATGAATTGTTTGGGGCGCAATTTTTAATTTTAAGAGGTTACATGTTCATATTGACCTCCAAACTACGTGGACACGGACACTCATTCCGTTCCACGATGTCCTTTCGCGAAGTTAACATCAACGTGTACGACGAAAACGTCCATCAAGAACAGATATCCACAACCGCGCAGACTCACCCCCCAAATCTCAGTCAGCACTGTCAAGCAGAGACAGTGGCCCTACAGCCTCGGGCTGAACAAGTGTGTCTTGCTCTTCTGTATTCTGTTCCTCCGTTTCGGTTTTCACCCATGCTTTCGTGGACCGGTACCAGCTTGCCTCACAGACGGGCTGCGTCCCAGACTACCTTACTCCAATGCCCACTCAGTTTTGCGATCGCTCGCGACTCATTAACTCATCCTCTTTCCCTCCCCCCCGTCCCCTTCCATCCATTCCTCTTCTTCCGCTACTATGCACCGACGTGGTGTCGATTGCCAACAATCAATTACTCACATCGAGAAAAATTCTGAATGGGGTTCATACATTTCTGCCGTCGGATCGTGGCACGCGGAGGATGCATCGTATATGATTGATTATCTGTCGCAGTTCTGGAAACTGTCATGGCAACCAAGTGGCCAGGAGAGAGCCGTATACGACACGACGTGATGACTAAAGTGCAAGGCTCTTGTCGCAAGGTCGTTGCTCACAGGGGACTTTAGACCTAATGAAGTGATGATGGAGATGAAACCAGCAGCGGGCTAGAGTTCCGAATTTAAATGGGTTGGCAAAATCGATTAGGCGCATTTATTGTCGCCCTTCGGCTCCCACGCCGGTCTAGAATCTATGTACCAACCCAGAAAAGGGGGGCTACAGCGTGGTCCTGAAACTTCTTACCTGAAACCTGCTTAAACAATGGAAGAACGATCTGCAAATGTACAGGTACGTCAATCTTCCGGCTTCTTTAGAAATTAATTTACATTGACTGCATCTTTCAGTTGGCAAGATTATGAGCCAGTCGTCTGCACAACCTGCCCTTGTCACTCTAGATGAGAACGTCATCTTTCTTCTGCTAGGGCTCTATGGGTAAACCGTTCTCATCCGAAGGGACCAATGTGCTGAAATTTTTGTCTAGGTGGGAATATATTCAGTCACTTGGTGTCGAATATGCAGTCATTCGCGGGCGCTCATCCTTCCGTGCACCACTGGTGAGCAGCAGTACCGTTCGCAGCTGAACGTTGAATGCTCACGTTATAACGACTATTGGCGAAGATCCCTTGTGTCGTTGGGCGAATATCCCTCCTCCTTTATATCATTATGCTGTAGGTACCAAAGCACGACCCTTGGCCAGGGGGGTAACCCACCTATTTTTGCACAGCACAATATGGTCAAGTCCATTCTCGGGGCCGTATTTCATCTGTACAGGTTAGTCTTCTCTACATATTCCTACTTCGTTTTGCAGTTCGCTTATCTGCCTGCTCAAGCAGTTCATTGTTTAAGACCGTGAGTGACGCTGTACGCATATACACGAATCTGACAAATGGTTCTCATATACGCAGCTGTTACCGGCCATCACGATAGGATGTTCCTCGACCGTTTTCTGGATTCGCACGTGAGTCCGGATAGCATCAATTAAAATGCATCTTATGCTTGGCGTAGGTGGATAATCTGGAAGGATTCCCGCTTGGTGCACGTCTTACAAGTGCTTCTTGCCCTAGGGCAGTGGACCCTGTTATTTTTTGGTACGAATCCATCTTCACCGTGTTCCCCTCAACTCACTTCTTGCTCTATTTAGATGCGTCGGCTGTCAAGCTGATCTATGCATCTGGTTCTTGTAGGATGCGTCTCGCTTACCCAAAATTAAGCGTTGCAAGCATCATATATAGTGTATCAAGTTCTTGCTTTTGATCTAACGCCCTGTTCATTGGATGTATTCAAGCCTTGTGCTGTGATCTCGTCACATTCATGTTGTTGGTTGTGGGACTGGCAAGACAGCATTCTGAATCTCCTTTGACAAAGCGTTTGCGCACACAAGGTATTTTATACTTTGCTGTAGCAGGGATAGTTTATATCCCACCAGTGGTCTGGTGTCCCACTCTCTATTTCATACCGTATTTTCATTGACATCTTTAGGTTTTTGTTATGCTCAACAACACCTGTAAGGTCGAATTTCTTCAGGTGTAGTAGTGATTTAATCATAATCTAAATTTAATGGAAATTTCCACTAACGTAGGTGAGTTAGGGGTTCGCGTTGATGTGCGTACGACGTAGTTGACATGTCTGGTAGCCTACACTGCAAGGTACCCCCCCAGCGTTAATTTGCAAGGAGTGACACCTGATGCATTTTAGCATAATTGTATCATCTAGGGCTGTCAGATCGCTCCTCTCCCTCGACACCTGTACGTCGGGGTACGTGTGAAAATGAATCCGGTTAGTATGGGCTCACATGTATAAGTAGCGAGTCAAGGGAAGGCAACATGGCGTTAACCACTCAAATCGTGATTGGGTCATCAATGACTCCATGATGCATTTCTGTGATATGCCCACATGTTCGTTCTACATTTTCTACGTTTGGCTTACGTTTCACTTTTGTGCGGACCATTTGCAGGGACAGACTTTCCTTTAGTCAGAATGTGACTATATTACTTTCTCTGCCACTTTCTGTGTTGATATTTCGTGCCATCATGCCCATCGTTGAATTTAAGTGGTCCTCATTTTGGGGCCTTCTTCTCATCTTTCCTTACGTATGTTGCATATTGCATTGACTGAATCGTCAGATGCAGCAGTCTCTTGTCGGACTATTTATGTAACTGACTTGTTACTATCTCGTTCATTTGGCACACTCAAGTCTATCTATCATTTTACAGTACATACTTTCAAGCAGCAAAAATTGAGACTGAGAACAGACTGGGATGCTTGGTATTTGCGTTCCGGGACCGTAAAGGTGGGCCACGAGTCATCATTTCACCGATTACTCAGGGAGACAGGCACGATGCGACACTGCCGAGTCTCGCATGGTTGATCACGCGACGAGGAAACTTTGTTGGGCGTAATCAGACAATGATGGAGATAGCAACCCAAATGTCGGTCCTGTCGGATTAACAGAGCCGCTACAGGCCGCGGAGCTACGGCGAACAAGACGATAGAATGAGCTTAAAGGGGTTGGTAAATGGGATTAGGCGGATCGATTGTACCAGACTAGTTGATTGTAGTTCTTCGGCTCCCACACACGTCTAGAAATCCACTATACAATGACAGAAAAGGGGGACTCGGGCGCGGTCCTGAAACGTCTCCCCTGAAACCTGTATAAAACACCACAAAACGATAAATAAACGTGGAGATACTATGTCCATCATCTGCCTGCCTCATTGTTAAAAGAGAAGCTTCAAGTTGCATTGAGTGCCTCTCACAACTGGAAAGATCACAATGAGCCAATCGTCGACCGAATTTCCCCCCCTTGTCGCTTTGGATGTCGACATCTCCTTCCTGTTGCTGGGACTCTATGGGTATTCCGTGTTCCTCAGGAAAAGAATAAATGGGCTCAATCATTTGTCCAGATGGGAATATGTCCAGTCACTTGATGTCGAATACGCGGTCATCTGTGGTCGCTCATCTTTCCGTGCATCTCTGGTGAGTAGCAATGATTTCCATGGTTGAATGTTTATGTCGAATGGCTATTGGCGAAGATCCCTTACATATTTGGGCGGTTATCGCTTCTCGTTTATTTAATCATGCTGTAGGTGTTATTATTATCAGTGGTGACCTTGGTCTGAGGTGACGCATCCAAATCTTCGCATAGTGCAATTCAATTCAGTCCATTCATAGAGCCATCTTCCATTTGTATACGTTAGTGTCCGCATATTCCTATTTTTCTTTGCAGCTTATCCATCTACTCAGCTGGTGCATTGTTTATATCAGTGAGTGATGGTATTGTGCTTCCATGCCAATATGTTTTGTTCATATGAAATTGTTCATACATAGCTCTTAGCGGCCATCGCACTAGGATGTTCCTCGACCATTTTCTTGATTCGAACGTGAGTCTGGATCCTGTCGGCTAAACTATATCTTACACTTGACGTAGGTGGGTGATCTGGAACGACTCCCCTTTGATACATGCTCTGCAAGTACTCCTCGCCCTGGGACAGTGGACTCTGTTGGTGTTTGGTACGAATGAAGTTTTACAGTTGTCCCATAACCCACTCATGTTTATTTAGGCGTGGTGGCAGTTAAGCTGACCTTTTCATCTGGTGTTTGTGTGATGCGCCTCGATTATCCGAAAGTAAGCGCTGCAAGCCTCATATACAGTGAGTCTGTTCATTACGTTCAAACTTGCGTCCCATTCATTTGACGTGTTTAAGCCATGTGCTACGATCTCGTCATCTTCGTGTTGTCGGTTGTAGGGCTGGCAAGACAACACTCTGGATTCCCTTTGAGAAAGCGTCTACGCACGCAAGGCGTTTTGTACGTTGCAGTAGCAGGGATAGCTTATATCCCACCAGTGGTCTGGTATTCCCATACTCTACTTCGTACCGTATTTTCATTGCCATCTTTAGGTTTTTGTTATGCTCAACAACACCTGTAAGATCTAATTTCTCAAGGTGTTGCAGCTATTCAAACATGATCCAGACTTAATGGTAATTTTTACCAGCTTGGGTAAGTCACTGGTTCGTGGCGATCTACGTATGACATAGCTGACTTGTGTGATAGCCGTTACCGCAAGGTATTCCGCTAGTGTCAATTGTAAGGGGTGATTGACCCTGATGGATTCCAGCACAATCGTATCATCCAGATCTGTCAGATCGCTCCTCACACCCGACCCCTGCACGCCAAGGTATGTACGAAGATTGATCTGATTCATATAGGCTCATGCATTGAGCAGCGAGACAAGGGCGAGTAACAGTGCATTTACCAATGAAATTGTGATTGGGCCATCGATTACTCAAGAGAATACATTCGTCGAATGACTTCATATTGCATTTCTGTAATGCTGTTATGCCTGTACGTTCATTCCAAGCATTCGAATATCTTCTGTGTTTGACTCGCGTCTTATTTTTAGACATCGTTGCGCGGATCATGCACGAGGAGCGGACTTTCCTCCGGCCAGAATGCGACTATATTACGTCCTTTGCTTGTTGATCAATATTAACCTTTCGTGCCATCACGCTAATCCTTTGGCTGAAGTCACCCTCGTTTAAGGACATTCTTCTATCCCCCCTCATGTATTTGCATATTCACATTAACCAAGTCATTAGATGTAGCCATCCCTTGTCGGACTACTATTGAGCTAACTTGTTTGTTTGATATATTTGGCTCGCTCAAGTTCATCTATTGTTCAACAATACTTACAAATGGTGAGAGGAACGGGTTAGGTTTTCATTCCAGGACATTTACTAGCTTATGATTGAGACGAGCACAATGCGATCAAGCCTTCTTGGAGTGTGACAACATAGTACGCTCGTCCCATAATGCGCGATGCTACTCGGGAAGCTACACATGGGAATTAGCAGTTTCTTACGGAGAGCGTTTAAAGATAGCCGCCCGATGATCGACCCAGGGATGAGGTCAAAGGTATATTGCAGACCTGAAACCTGCGCTATTCGTATCAATATTAATTTATTAGAGTTCGTCAGTCATGGGCGCGATGATCACTTGTCCATGAAATAACGGTTATTTTCAATAGCGCTCGGGGCGAGATGTATAGGTAAGATTGGTGAGCCATGTACGTTTTGTTCCGAACTTCCGATTCGTTTCCATTTTCATTCGTCTTGTGTTACCAACGCATCTTGGGGGATCTCAGACTCTCAGTATGGCACTGGATAACCCGTCTTGTACTAGATCGGAACCCCGGGGTCGTAACTCGCTAACTTACTCCATCCCCTTTCTTCGCCCTTATGCCAGATGACAATCAATTGGATGCCTCTAGGAGGATGCCGAATACCGTGTAATATACGCCACTGCCGTCGCATCGTTGGGGGCGTTCCTGATCAATAGTATGTGGCTGATTGTCTCGGAAGCTGTGGTAGCAACCAAAAGGCCAAGCGTGGATCGTATCATACGGCACGACGTAATATACATAACTAAAGCAAAATGTTTTTGTTGGGTCAGGATGGTCGGTCACGGGGAACTTTGCTGGACGTAATCAGGGATGGAAGCAACACCTCAAACAAGGTCGGACCTAGTAGGCTGTGGCTGCAGGGCTGCAAACGGGGCCGAAGCTAGTACATACAAACTCAAAGGGATCAAACCTGAGGGTAGGTGCGTTGATTGTTCTTCGGTTCCCACGCGGTTCTTGAATCTATGTCATCTGAAGCAGGGAACTCGGGCGCGGTCCTGAAACGCCTCGCCTGAAACCTATATAAAACACGGCAAACCGATAAATGAATGTGGAGATACGCCAATCTGCCTGCCTCTTTGTTAAAAAGAAGCTCGCTTGATTGCATCTTTCAGTTGGCAAGATCATGAGCCAGCCGTCCACTCCACCCCTTGCTGCTCTTGAGGTGGACATCGCCTTTCTATCACTGGGATTATATGGGTATTCCATCTTTATCGTCCACAGATGGTGAATTGGACTAATTTCTGTCTAGGTGGGAATATGTCCAGTCGCTTGATGTTGAATATGCTGTCATGCGGGGGCGTTCATCGTTCCGCGCACCGCTGGTGAGCAGCAATAATTTTCATGGTTGAATGTTCATGTTGAAGGACGTTTTGGTAAAGATCCCTTATATTTTGGGGCGGATATCCCTCTTTGTTTATTTCATCATGCTGTAAGTGTTAAATTATTGGTGTTCTCGGTCTGAGTGACAATGCAGTCAAATATTGGCATAGTGCAATTCAGTTGAGTCCATTTCCGGCGCCGTATTCCATCTGTATACGTTAGTCTTGTCCACACACTCCTGTTTCACCTTATGGCTTACTTGTCCGTCCACTCAGCTGGCGCGTTGTTTATCTCAGTGAGTGACGCTGTTGTACCTCCATCTTGCTGACGAAACTGTCTGCGTAGCTGTTAGCGGCCATCGCGCTAGGATGTTCGTCGACTATTTTCTTGATTCGCGCGTGAGTCCAGATACAGCGCCGGCTAACCAACATCTCACACTTGTCATAGGTGGGTGATTTGGAAAGACTCCCGTTTGGTACATGTTCTGCAGGTCCTGCTTGCCTTGACACAGTGGACCCTGTTAATGATTGGTAAGAATACATCTTCAGTGTTCCCCAAACTTACTTCTCCCTTGTTTAGAGGCGTCTGGTGCCAAGCTGACCTATGCATCTGGTGTTTGTGAGATAAACCTCGATTATCCAAAATTAAGTGCTACAAGCCTCATATACAGTAAGTCAAGACCTTCCGTCTCAGCTGGCGCTCTGTTCATTTGATGCATCCAAGCCATGTGCTATGACCTCATCACATTCGTGTTGTTGGTTGTGGGTCTGGCAAGACAACGATCCGAATCCCCTCTGAAGAAACGTTTGCGCACACAAGGCGTTTTTTATGTTGCTGTAGCAGGGATAGCCTATATCCCGACCTTGGTCTGGCGTTCTCGCTCTCTACTTCGAACCGTGTTTTTATTGACATCTTTAGGTTTTCGTTTTTCTCAACAATAACGAATGTAAGATCGAATTTCTCAAGGTGCGGCAGTGATTCCAACATGATCTAGATTTATCGGCCATTTTTGTGGACTTTGGTAAGTCAATGGTGTGCGGTAATGTGCGTACGACATGACTGACAAATGTGGTAGCCGTTACCACAAGGTATCCCGCCTGTGTTAGGTTGTAATGAGCGACTAGTAACTGACCTTGACGAATTTCAGTACAATCATATCAACCAGGGCTGTCAGATCGCTCCTCACTCTCAATACCCAGTGCGCGTCAAGGTAAGTCCAAAGGTGGATATGATTCATATGGGCTCACGCATGAGAACAGCGAGACAAGGCAGGATAACACAGCGCTAACCACTCAAATTACGATCGAGTCATCAATGGCTTAGGAGAGCATCCACGCTAGATGACTTAGGCTGGATTCCTGTGACACTCACCACACGTTCATTCCAAGCATTCGGATGTCTTCTGCGGCTCACTTTTAGATATCGTTGCGCGGACCATGCGCGAGGACGAGCTTTCCTTCAGTCAGAATGCGACTGTATTAATTTCCTTGTTAGCCTATCAATATTTCCTACCATCATCACGTCCATCCTCCATTCAAGTGACCCGTTCTCTTCGTACCCCTTCATGTTTGTTGCATATTCACATAGACCCAGTTATTAGACGCAGCGGTCCCTTGTCGAACTATTTAGCTGACTTATTTGTTCTGTTTATCACATACTACATTGACACTCCTTGAAGCTCATCTATTGTTCCACGCACATTTGCAAATACTTATAAAAGGCAGGGTATCCTTGATGTTTGTACCACATGGACCGTGATAGTCGGACCGGAAATCAGGCAAATTACACCCAGGCATTAATATCTTTGTACGGAAAGGCGCATTTTCGGATGACGTGTTCGTCATCTTCGAGACTCAGGCTGCGAGGACTCGAGATTAGAGATAAGATCTAGTAGCGGCGGACTAATAGATATTACCTAAGCAGTCTCAGCCTGGCACGTTTCATCGACATCCCTCATCCCATTCGACGATGTCCTTTCGCAAGATCGACGTCGACGCGTACGACGAAGACGTCCTTCAAGAAACAGAGCTCTACGACCCCGATCCGCGCGAACCCGCCCAAGTCCTGGGCGATGCCAAGCAGAAACAGCTTGCCGTCCGCAGCGCGTTGAACAGGTGCGTCTTCTCCTTGCGTGTGTCATTCGTATGTCGTCGTCGGACTGATTCGAGGATCACTCTTTTGCCGCTGTGTATGTGCGTGCATGCGATCTCGCGCGTGCGTGGTGTGATGACGTCGTCTGGTACTGTAGAGGCGATATCACGGGCGCTCTCAACGTCGTATTGGATAGCCCGCCTTATGGACCGAACGTCGAGGAAGCCAAGGTTCGTCTCTGCGTCTGCTCTCCCCGCCCTCCCATGTTCACTCCGTCTTTGCGACTCGTCAACTCACCCCATCCTCTCTTCTGTCTTGGTGTCTCGACTTTCTCTTTCTTTCTCCCTTAATTTAAACGGACGCGCGGGATCTACGAACAGAGCCTTACGCTCCAGACCGTCGTCTCCGTCCTCAATAGTACTAAAGCCACGGACGTCCCCAACGTCCTCCGATCGCTTTCTCAAGACGAACAAGATACGCTGATGAAGTACATCTACAAGGGGATGGGCATGCCCGGCTGGGGCGACGTCAGCGGGAGCGTACTGCTTGGGTGGCACGAAAAGGTGCGGCTTCTTGTCCCTCTTTTTTGGCCGGATGCCTGCCTGGTACTGAGTCCTTTGGCGTGGGTAGCTGACAGAGATCGCGGGGACGGGGTGCATCGTGCGCGTCATGACCGATCGAAAAACCGTGTAGACCATACATTTGTATTCTCCCCTCATGCGCCCAGTCGCAAGATCGCCAAGAACGAGTCTATTCTATATTCGCCGAAACACATCGCGCTCTATCTACAGATATGGGGAAACTTGAGATCTTCTATTGAACGAGTCGTAGTTATATGGCCGGTATCCCGTGGTCAGACGTCCATCCCTTTGCTTCGCGCCTCTGCAAGGCTCAGTTCGATCGCAAGCTTCAGATCATCATCCATCTCTTCCGTGAGTGGCGCCTTGATCGCGGACGTTTCCACGTGTCGATCAATGTCTGCAGATAAGAGCAACGGTTTGGAAGAGTGCAAAGCCGCATTGACGGGCTTGACGACACGCAAGGGTGGCGACGGGATGGGCAAAGGCAAGACCGACGTCAAGGGGGTACTCCACGCCGAACGAGGCTTCTCGGGGCTCGCAGATGTCCCCCGTTTCGAACTCGCCGTCGACGAAAGACTGGAGCTGATGGACGGAAAGTGGTCCTGCGAAGAGGACGACGTGCTGCGTATCATCATGGGATTTGGCCCTGTGCTTGGTCCGATCGTGAGCGATTGGAGTGGACTGATGCTGGTGCCAGCTTCCATTGGCTCAGGCACAAATGGGGGTGTCACCTGTACTTTCTCATTCGACATCGTGGGTGAGATGCGTCGGTGTGCGCGTGTGTTCGAACGCTGACTCGGGGACGAGTGGTGCGATGAGATTGGCATGGAAGGGGTAGACATGGACCGGGAGAACGTCGTCGTGCCAGGTACATCATCGAAATCGCCCTCGAACACGCCCTCGTCGGTGACCGTTCTTTGCCGGTGTACTTCTTCTTCATCCCGTGAAAGCATTAGGATATATTCGACAGCCTCCTGTTCTGAGAGACCAAGGGTGTTCAAAGTAGTCCTCTGTTCACGCTCGCGGCCATATATGCGCTGCTCATGCGCTCTCTCGTACTCGAGCTCTCTGTAGGACTCGGCAATGTCTTTGTACATCTCATATTGTTCTGGGGAAGATGATTCAGTACAGTGAGTGAAAGTCAATGCGGGGCTGGACTCACGATGTCCCTTGGTGGTGACATTCATCTTGCCGTTGGCGTGTTTGGTCTTCTTGTGGTGATGTCCGTTGGCCTGCCTCACTTTCCACGTCATCACGCGGCTCCCAACGATGATGATCACAAGCTCCTTGTCCAGTAGGATGTGACTGACACCCTCCCAGTCATGTCCTGGTGCTGGGCGCGGGGCAGGCGTCGTAAAGTAGCGCACCGGCTCCAAAGTGAGCGAATCCCAGATTACAGTGGATCCGCGAGCCGAACCAGTAGCAAAGACGGTAGGGCTCCATGCGATGACTGTGACAGGGCCGTCTGTATGCGCCTCGAATCGGTGGACGGGAGTCACAGAGTGTTGGGGAGGGACGTCGACATCATAGATGCTGACGTAGCCAAGAAGATCCCCGACGATAACCATGTTACTGTCACGGGGGGACGCGGACATGACGGGCTCTACGACAGAGACGTTGCTGAGCGCGCTATCGCCAAAGGCGGTGAGCGTCACATCATGAGATAGGACGTTTGCATGAATGCGGTACAACAGTGGATGATGCGTATATTGAACGAGGACCTGCACGCCCGATTCTCCGCTCCGGTACAACCACATTTTCGAAACCTGCTGTGGAGGTGACGAGTCATTCACTAGAGTGGCCTGCTGGGGTTTCTTGTTGTGAATGGGAGAGGTAATCCGGAGTTGGTGAATGGAATGGACGCGATGTTCATCAGCAGTGGTCTCTAACTCGTGTATGTCGTACAGGAGGATATCTCCGCCATTCAACGCACCGACGACAAAGCTATCGCTGAGGCTGCCCGCAATACAAATGAACGGATCTGTAACAAGAGATACGTGTTGCTTGTCGGTGGTCCAGAGGAGCCGAAGTGTCTTGGTGTCCCATAGCTTGATGCGCCCATCGGCACCAGCAGACAGGAAAGTGTTTGAATTCGAATCGGGGATGAGCTGCTGGACGGCACCTTCATGCTGATCGTGGACGCTGCACCGCATAAACACGGATGCAGCGCGTGCGTCCATAACACGATTTGCCACGGTGATAGCGACTTCGCCGTTGTGCTTTCCCCAGAGCACGCGGGCGGTACCGCCGTCCGAGGTCATCGCGCACGCCGAAACGTTTGGCGTAAACTCTACGTTGGGGTTTCCGATACCTAAACCGGTTCCGCCCGCATCGATATACCCTTTCAACACTTTGCCGTTGAGCGGGATCGACCGTGCGACGATGCCATACTGGATGGACGACGTCAAGAGACCGTGTTCCGATAGGAGGTGCACCCCATCGATAGACGAGTGGAGCGCATGGGTAATCGTCGGATTACGGGAGCGTTCCCAGCGTCTGTTTTTTTTCTGAGTCACGTTCGCGGATTGCAGTGAAAATGACGCACCGCCTGACGGCGTAACGGAAAATGAACTCTTTGCGCCATGTTTGCTCTGTACGCTTGAGCAGCAGAATGTGTTGGCTCTCGAGCTCACACTCCGGGCTGATACCGAGGAATTGGAAGAGAAAAGCGCGGAGCCAGGTATTGTCGTCGTCTACGTGTTCGCATAGGCGTCTGCAGGTGGAAGCGAGGGCGAGGAGAGAGGGCGGGGAAAGGGAGGAGGTAATGTGGGTGAGAGATTCTTGTGGAAGGTTGAGCAAGCCATGTTGGGAGTGATTGTATGGGACGGTGTGTGTTGAGTTTTGCTGATGAACGGCTACTTGACGATGAGTTTG
>JBBPLP010000573.1:0-17329 GCA_038089875.1 Fistulinella prunicolor
CACGCACGGTTGGACCGGACTTCTGGGCAGTACTCCCTCAGGTTTCTTCTATATCTTTTAACCCTTGTGCACACTCACGCTCATCCTAATGACCTGTCTCCCCACGCCTAGGCTACCACTCACCGACACGTGGGCTACGTGCAGATTGATGACGTTGGCTACGTCTCCTACATTTGCCCTCGATGACTTCTCTGTCTTGCACTATATTGAAACAAACGTTATGCCTGTTATTTATTTGCTGACCCGGTGTCCCCCAACCCTCTTTCCTGCCTCGTCTCACCCTGATGTGGCACTTGTATGACTTCCAGCCACCGCCCGAATATAGTCACACTCGTGTCATGTTTACTTACCCGCCCTTGGCTCCTCCGTTACTTTACGTCCAGCTCTCCCAGCTCGACACCGCGGCTTTACATGGCGCTCGATTTCGGAATTTCACCCTGCAAATTCATAATGTCCTTATGGATTTGCCGAAACGAGGGAAACGGTAAGCCGCAACGACTTATTAAAGTAACTCGGGTTAACCAAAACCATATTCCCTAGTGGTCTGCATGGCTCCCCCCAGTCGCCGTGTCCCCAATGGGATTCCTCCACTGTCTTCGCACGCGTCATGATTACTTGGGGTATGGTTCCTTCCGTCCTCCCTTCCTAGATTGGATTCCTCTATAGCATGGCTCGTGTACGACAGTTGACACTCGCGGGTCGTATTTGGGGCCAATCACATGCGCGGGCGCACCATGGCCCGCCCTATGCTCCTTTATTCCCTACATATTCAAGTTATCTCCCTGCACTTCTAAGTTTCTTTTGCTTTGTACCATTACGAGCCGACGGGGCGTTGACAGTGTTCGTACCTAAGCTGTATCTATGTCATAGTCGGCTACAATTTACTGAATTTCCAAGAGCAGCTGGAAAACATCGGACACGCCGTCATCAATCCCCAAGGCTCTGATTGGACAGATGAATGTTGCTTTGTTGCAATGCCTAACACCGTCCGCTTTGGAAGATCTATCATACGTCATGCCCTCAAGCAACAACAGTCACCGTCTCGTTCAAATAGCTCAAAGTCGGAATATACGCAACCTAGACCAATTACACATCAATCCACGTCCTCGCAACAACGCACAGGACACGACACACGCACCCCAATCAGGGAAAAGCTGACAACGTTCAAAGACGCGTTCCCAGCAGGGAAACTCTCCGGAATCATCACGGTATAGTTTTCATATGAGTAGCCAGGGCCAGGTGTGTACGGGCCCTGATAGAGAACCTCGCCTAGGGTGACGCTCGGGGGAGAGCACTGGTCAACATCGCATGGCGCAAGACCGATGACGATGGAAACGATGTCGATGTTTTCAGGGAATTCCTGTGCACACGGATGAGCCGAGAGACGATCCATACGGTGCGTGTACGTACCTCCATGTCGACCTGCACCGTGATTTGGCTACCAGCGGTCAACGTACTTCCAGGGGTAGGCGACGCGATCTGCGTCAACTGAGCTAAAGTAGAGCCGGCCAAGAACGCAACCGAAAGTGCAGCCTTGAAGATTCGCATCGTCGTCGTCTTGGGCTACACAAGCCTGGAGAACGGGTAGGTGGTGCTGAGAGGCCGGTGTCAACCTCAATGCTTTACTCGCTCTACCGCTTTATATCACCCGAGGTTCTATGGGGTTCGCTCATCCGATCAGCTGACAGAGGTATTTGGGAACATCTGGCCGTGAAGACTTTGCTATACATGAAACGGTACGCCCAGGGCTGTGGAATAGAGTTGTACCAGCCCCGCATCCACAAATAAACGAGACATCATATTCCTTCCCCAGACAGTACAGCGCCCATGTTTTGTGCAACCCAGCGAACGACTTTCCGCCAAGCGGCCGATAATTTTTCAATGGAATGCAAATGCAGAAAACAGGGTACACACAGAAAAACCACTGACCGACGTTACCTGTGACCAAGGTGTAAACTGTGTATTTATTCCAAGGCGATGTGTACGAGGCACCCAAGGTATTCCAGCTCCGTTTTCACCGAGAGCGGTGGGCGGCTTTCGGGACAGCTTGCCACATTCAGCGGAAAGCGTTCGATGTCATTCTCTCCGCTCAAGGAGAGGACGGTCACTATGGCAGCGGGTACCCCTGGCCTGTGTGCGATAGCGCCCAACTTGGTACGGGTGTGGCGTGCAGAACTCGAGTTCAGGGGACACTTGCTGCATTGGCCGAACCGCCGTCAACACTGCCTAACACGCTGCGGACCATGAATCTCTCCATTACACGTCAGCCCGGTGTACAGTCACCATCGCGCAATGGCGTCTTCACAAGTACCCGTGGTTAGTGTTCGCTCGATAGGGCCACTTTTCGAATGTGATCATGAGTCGGTCATGGGCACGAGCGTCTGCCGAACATAAACGCAAATGCCGGATCTATGCTTGCGCCCAGTCACTTCATTGATCCGGTCAATGACTCGGAGTCAAGATTTGCGATGGGTAGGCATAAGAAGACACATAGGGTCTGATATATATACATCGCGTTCATCTCGCGTCTTCATTCAACTACCAGACACCAATAAACGTAGACTGTTACACCACATATGAGTACATATCAGGACCACTTTACCATGCACATCTTTGACCAAGACCGCCCTCAATCCGTACGTCTCGAACCCTTGCTGGGCACGAGTGCCCAAATGACCGTCATGAATACCATCATCGAGACCAACCTACTCGGAGCGTCAGTAACGAAGGTAGAGCCACTAAGAAAAAAGATGCTATGCTCACAGGGGCTGCATCGCGCGAATGCCCGCCTTGGACGCAATCGTACCGGTCATAAAAGGCAGTAGAGCGGACCCCGCTTGACCAAAACCAGCAATCCATCCGATAGAACCTAATACACATGCATCCGTGAGTACCATCTGCGTCTTTGAATGTCGAAGACACGTTACCGGTCAGTAGCCAGGCCGGCAACACGCGTCCGGCGTGGCTCATCGTGATCGGATACATCGGTCCGAGCAAGAAACCAATAATCGAAACAGCCACGGCGTTGCCGACCAAGGACGGGACGAACCAAATCAACAATTCTAATCCGATCGCGAGAAGAGCGTAGATGAACAGAACCCTTCGTTCTCCCACCTGAAAGGGTCAAGGTAGGACGACGAATAGACGTATACGCAGAGAAGGCGGCGTACCTTGCGGTTGAGCCACAACAACAGGACACGACCCGCCATCAGACCTGTTGGCCCAAATCCAGATGAGACGGAGAAGACGCTTTTTAGATCTAACGCACCTCCAAAAAATCCCGACGATATGTATCCGGACGATGGTCCACCACCACGGACGTCGATGATGTATGTTACAATCCAGCCTAAAACATCGTCGTGAATTCCGTGCGCCTTGCCCAAGACATCGAACGATGGACATACTTCCGAGAGTAACTTCGACGCCGACATAGACCATAATGAACGACGCAAGGAGGTGGACGTCCTTCAACGCAAGTATTTGTCTAAACTGACCGTTCTCGTTCTCGTTCCGCTCTCTCGCAGGTTGTCCGATCTGAGCCAAGCACTCTTTTGGTAACATGAGCGTTGAACACGAGTGAACGAGCAGAAACGTGACAAACCATCCTGACTCTTCAAACGAAAGACGGCGAGCAAGAGAGCGGTGTTGATCAAGGCGAGACCCACGGAGACGAGATAATGAAACGACCAATGTGGAAGCTGAGCAAACTGGGTGGCCACGAGGGGAGACGACAGTGCGCCAGCACCTGGAAATGGAATGTTTAACGCGTGAGCAGGAGTCCGCTCGGACACAACACAGGGGGGACGTCCTTACCGTAAGCCTAAGGTAATTTCAACCACGTTCAGTGGCCTGGAGAGTAACAAAGAGGCACACGTACCGCGTGCAAGAGACCCATTTTAGCTTCGGCATTGTCCTTGAGGCTAGCCACGAACCCGTTCGCCTGAGCGTCCTGGGGAACACAATATAAGGAGAGATCATCCAACGAGCAAAGGGCAGTCACCTGCAACGCCCCACCAAAGCCGCCGATAGCACACCCGAGCACGAAAACTGGAAAGGGCAACGCGGAAGCCACGATGGCGTATGCAATCAGCTGAAGTATAGATCCTAGGGAGAGCCATAAAACCGCGGTAAATCCATCGTTGGCCTAGTCGGAAATAAAAAAAGCCACGCACCGAAAACGACAATCTGTCCACATAATGCAACGTCAGCGTTACCCAGATTCACCACCATGACATTGAAACAACTCGACCTTGCCGAATCCGAATTTATGGTTCAACACGACGTTCGAGAACGCCCCCATGGTGAATCCCTACAACACCGGATACGTCATTTCCAAAAATCAAAGGAGGGGGAAGGACGACCCACGAGGCAAGAAAAGACGAACAGCAGCGAGACCACCGCAAAGTTGACCTGTGACACGCATGTTCGTTGACCACGTCCGTCGATCGGTTTGAACACGTACGTGGTAGAATTTTTGGATGCGTGGCAGCAATGGGCCCGCCGACCCGTCGTTCCAACCGGCGAGAAACAACGACCAGCAGAGGGTCGCAAACTGGAGGTGCGCATGGAGGCGCTGTGCCTTGGTCATTGGCGTGGTCGCACTAGCGGCAGCCTCCTGCACCGTCGGCGCAGAGGATTGGGATTGCTTGTGCGCATCCTCGCGAGAAAGAGAAAGAGCGGCGAGCTCAATGTCGCCGCTAGATCGTTGAGCGGGTAGGTGTCGTACGTTGGGCCCGTGTTCAGCAGAAAGTATGCTGGATTGCATCCTGAGTTTGGATGCATTTCGTCGCTGATCCTGAGGGTTTTTGTACTTTGCATCATATCCCTTCGATAATCATCCGAGGTTACTCCGATATTTTGCCGTAGTGGGAAGCAAAGAACAACGTTACGTGGAATTACTAATTAACCCCTCTTCCTCTTCCTCCGAATCTATACACCATCCCATCTCAATAATTGTTTGCCCCGTTTACCTTGTCCTTGAGCTGATTGATAAACTGTTGATAACTCGGCAACACGTCCGCACGGTCTTGCACGAGGCAGCTGAGCGCCCAGAGACGTAATGGTGGCTCTCCGTCCTCCTTGACCACGTATAAATGAGGATAGTACACTCCCCGGCGCAACTCCCTCGTTTTTTGGATGATGGCATTGACTCGCTGTGAGAACGGGTTGTCGAGGATAGGAAGCGTCGTCTGAAGAAAAAAAAGGTTAAATTGGATTGGATGCGTAAGCATTCGGTGCGGGTCATGATCAGGGTCTGTCTCACCTTGCCACCACGCAAGACCTCGTAACTGGGGAGATCGAACACGTCCAAGATAAGCTGCGGCACCGCATCGCGACCGACCCACAAGAAGAGCGTCTGGCCATCCTCGATAAGGAAGAGTCCGTGTCGTTCGAGACGTTCCGAAGTCAACGGCAGTGGCGTTGGCAGAATGATGCCGTTCTCTCCGACAGTGCCCGCCTATTACCAAGTTAATGAAACTGCACGCAGTAATACTCAACGCACGCACCTCAGGAGGCATGTTGTGTAGCGAATAGAACGTGGGATGGATGTAGGGAACGAGCGTTTGGGAGGGCAACGACGTAAGCAGTGCTTGCGCATACGCTCTCAGATCAGGAGGAATCTGAGCGCTTTGGCGGATACCAACCTACCACACCGGCAACACCCATCAGCATCATCGTAGGGACCAATTCAGCGGACACCTACGTTCTTGAGCAGTCCGAGAACCAACACAGGGAGCATCTTCAGATTCTCAGAAATAGCCAACTGCGCACTGGCACCCGCACCCGCGGCCGTCATACTACTCTTGTACGACGAGAGTATGTCCACCATGCGCTGCAAGATCGCATCTCTGCTATCCTCCAACTTGTGCGTCAGTGACCGCTCCACGGCCTTGTTGGCCAACAGCGTCGCGATCGCCACTTGGTCCGCAGAGGCAAATATCTCCGACATACTGCTCGTCGTTGGGAGCGCAAGCGTAATCACACGGATGCGCCGCTCGCCGTAGCACGTGGTGTGTAGGACGGCAGTCTGGAAGACCACGAACGGCGCGGTGATGGTATCTTCAATCTGGACTTCAATGGCATACGATTGATCGGTAGGCACAGCCGGCATCGCGAGGAGATCCGTGGATCTGACGAAGAAGTTGCCGTGGAACGACGCCATCCGCAAACCTGAGATCAAGGGGTTAAATTACTACAAACAGGGAACAGGAATTCAGTTCACCTTTTGAAGCACGAACACGCATGACAGCTTCAAGCATAATGGGCATTGCAAGCACTTCGCCAAATTCATGTGCGAACTTGATGGCATCCTCCGTGCGCGAGGCATTGAATGCAGGGTAAAAGAATGTCTGGCCGGAAGTGTAATGGGGAAGACATGCTGTAACACAGATGAGTCCACAAAGTCCACTTATAATGGAAGTTCATACCGAGACTAGCAACATCTTGATATGCCGAGCTAAACAGGAACATGTCCACGGAAACTTGCGCACGCGAGCATTCGATAGCAAAGGTCTTGTAGAATGGTGACGCTGCTTGAAGTAATGTGGATTCCTTTCCACGGAATGAGGACTCTTGACGTCTAATGGAGCCCTAACTCGTACCTTGGAAGTACCAAGAATCTTGGGGTCTTCTCGGTTTTTAAGAGCACCAGGACCAATGCTCGGCAGAGACGCAGACAATACTATAATTTTTCCACCAATCGGAGCCTACAGTGCCGTCAGGAAAGACAGATTGTATATAATAGAAATAATGTACATACCATCAGCTTGAAACCTGCTTGAAGGGCAGGACCCAGAGCAGTCCCAACAGTGTGATTATCCTGGAACATGTCATTAACTCTTCCGAGGAGAGATTCCAACGATCCTTTGGCTTCCGCCAAGTTGACGAGGAGATCGGTCGGTTTGGGCAAAAAGACGTCTTCGACATCCGAGACAACCAACATCGAGGAGTCCGTCGTGCCAGGCTGGATAAAACGCGATTGAGACCGACAATCAAACCGGCGCAACACATACTCACAGGCATCGAGAAGAAATAGAGCGACGTGTCAAATGCGACGAACGCTACTTTGGTGCGGTCGTCCTCGTTAGGTATACGGTCCAGGTTCTCCAAGATAGTACGCGTCGCAGTAGCCACCATACCTGAACAAAAGGGATATGAATCACGTCAATCGACGAAAGGACAAACCCCTCACCTGACTGGACTGCCGTGTGACTGACATCAATGAGGAAGACGTATACTGCTGGCTGAGGTGGCCGAACCATGTACTCTGTCGGAGCGACAAACTCCACGACGGAATGATTCAACTCATCACGGGCCCATCGATCACCAGGCTGGTTCCGAGCCTGATCCCAATCAAAGAGCTGAGGCACCTCGTTCGACATGTTACACATACAACACCGCCAACTGGATAGCAATGGACATCAGACCTCGAAAGAGGAGACGGCAAGCAACGCACCGGTTTCCACCATCAATGAACTGAACGTATGGGTTGATGTACGTTCTGCAGCGTCTGCAACGCGCGATCACGGTGTCCGAAACCAGGGGCACGGGCTGCTCGCCCTCTTTCACCGTACGATAAGGCGTGATCACGAGCCCAAATGGTATCTTTGATTTGTTGAGGAGCGACGACGTCGTGGGGATCGCATTGACGGTGCACCGCTGGTAACTGTAATCCGCGTTCGCGTACGGCGACGTGGTGATGCACGAATTCGGCGGCAACCGGATCTCTGGCGGTGGACGACTGAGTTCGCGAGGGTCAGGTGGGGACGTCAACAGATTCGTCGTGTACAGCTGTAGCGGCTTCTGGCCCATGCCCATCTGGCCAAACTGATCCGCCAGCTGATTGACGGGTGCGGTCGGGGGGTAGTAAACAGGCTCCTGTCCGAATCCGGGCGTGTTGATGTACTGGGATTCTTGCTGAGGCGGCATGGTGTACGGTGGTTGCTGTTGCTGTCCCGCGAACCCTTGCTCGGCTGCCAGTCCGGGCGTGAAGAGTTGGGCGTTGGGCGGGGGTTGCTGCTGGACGCCGACGGTGCCGTAGGAGGGGTCTGGGATGGCGTCGCTAGCACCGTAATAAGCTTGTGTTTGGCCAGCAGCATACTGGCGTCGCTTGGACTGATGGGTCGGAGGCGGGGAGGACGAGGGCCCGTGTGCGTCTATGGGCGCGGTGGGGGCTTGAAGGGGAGATTCCCACTGTGTTCTTCCGGTCGCGGTCTCTGCGAAAAGTCAGGACTCGGTGCAAGTAGGGCAAACAAGACTCGCCAATGAAGAGGTATCGGCTGTGCGTCGGATCCCTGAAAAGACGGCGTTGGCGAGAAACAAGACGATTTAGATGCGAGACTGTACCATTCTGCGGCCCAACCAGGAGGCAAGTGTTGTGCGGGGGAGGCCATTGAACGAGTTCTCTATCGCTACCGTCAATTAGAACTGGGCGTATTTTGTGAGTGACACGTGGCCAACACGAACAAACAACTATCTAGTCTTCTCTAGTCGGTTCAGTAACACGCCCGTACACGTCTCTAGCGCCTCCGTCTCCTCCACCTTTGCGTCTGCACACCCCGCCCACCGAACCTTGAGGTTCTCGTCCACCAGGTACACGTACCCGACGTGTTTGTTCGTCATGCCGAGGGGCTCGCGGACAAACTCTACGTTCTGATTCGACACCAGATATGTGGGATGGAACTCCTTCGGTACCGTCTTCGCGATCGACGACAGGAAGAGCGACACGAGCCACGACTTGAGAAGGTTTTCTTGCAGGTTGATCTGCACGTATTGGTACAACGGGTTGGACAAATACCGTGCGTTCGTTGGCGAGACGAACCCGTTGACGTGCACCTGATGTCTATCAGCCATCACATCGCGTACGCAAGACATGTCTATGCACCTCTGACATCCTGGTGGACAGCATGGAAATGACAGAAATACGACCGCGGCAAATGTCGGTGGTGTGTGTCTGCGCGCGAGTGTCCAGTCGAGAACCAGAGATGTTTGGCAAATACAATGCTTTCTGAGAGGTCTTCTTAGCGGATCGTAATAAAATACATCATGACACTCACGTCCTCCCTAACCATGACATGAGGCGCTATCCATGTCTTGCCTCCGTGCCTCCGGGTAGCATTCAGATCCGTAAAGTACCCTTTGCCGGCTTCGTGTATTCTGAAAAGGGTCGGTGTGAGCAAAGACCATGTGAAGGAGGCTTACAGATGTTGTCGTTGTTGGAGACGTGTTTCCTGGTCCATCAAGTCCTTCCTCGTATCGTCCCACGTCCTGTTCTGTGCTACCGGCCGGTCCTTGACGCCAAGTGGCCGCTGCAGCAGCGGAAGGGGTGCGTCGACACCCGCATCCCTTTTTTCGACACTGCTCGACGACGATGAACTCCAACGAGCGCGCGGCGGCGTGCCATGTCTGAGCAGTAGCCTGGCCGGACGGTGAAGGACGGACATTTCGGGATCAAGAGTGTCATCACCAAATTTGGAAATGTACCGGTATATATCACGTGACCATTATATATATGACGCGGGTCGCGCTCACTTTGTTGATCAACCTCTCTTGACCTCTTACCACCACCACCGCACACTCTCTACCACCCACTCTCGTATATCTGTACAATACACCCATGGTTCGTTGACTCTCTTTGCTATGATGAATATGCAACTCATATGACCACTCTTTTAGTCTGGAAAAGGTACGCACTCTGCAAGATAGCGTCTGGGAACCTCCCATACTCACTGGATACACAGGAAAAGCTGGCAAATCTGGTGGCAAGGCCGGTACCGAGGGCAAGGCGCAGTCCCGCTCTGCCAAGGCTGGTCTCCAATTCCCAGTCGGTCGTGTGCACCGTCTGTTGAAGAAGGGCAACTATGCGCAGCGTGTGGGTGCTGGTGCACCAGGTATGGGTCATTCGTATATTATAAATCACTCGTTGACAATTCATGTGTTGTTAGTGTACCTTGCGGCGGTTTTGGAGTACCTTGCTGCTGAGATTCTTGAGCTTGCCGGAAATGCCGCTCGTGACAACAAGGTATATATGAGAGGGTGTCGATATCTCATCGTGACACTCAAATGTTGCTTAGAAACAACGTATTGTCCCTCGCCACCTCCAGCTCGCCATCAGGAACGACGAAGAGTAAGTCCAAGGCTTTTTTATAACGACTTTCGCTCAACGTTTGTGCCAGGCTGAACAAGCTACTTGGTGATGTGGTCATATCACAAGGTGGTGTCGTACCCTTCATCAACCCTGAGCTCTTGCCCAGTAAAACAAGGTCAGTCTACTTAGTCCATTCTGTTGTATGTGCGCCTGATGTCCTCCACAGCAAAGGAAAGAAGGAAGGCGCCAGCCAGGAAGTTTAGAAGGCCTATTTGTTGTGTTTTCTTATTGGCTCGACATCTTTTTTTATCATCTGCATTCAGTGTATCATGTAATCTCGGTGTTTCCGTTGTAATTCACGAGCATCCAAAGTGTCACTTGCCCGTGTTTAAGCGTTTGAGTTGGTGCCATGCGCAGTATACAGTCAACTCTTTTGATTCAGGCTGACCACCTTGGAGTGGCTAGTCAAGGGTACATAGATGTATCGTAATCTTACATTAATGGCTTCTAGCCGTCATGCCGATCATGATGTCAAGCGAAGTTCTGCTCCATACGATCGTCACCTGTTATCCTTTCGCAACACATGCGGATTCACCGCCGCGGAAAGAATCAAGTCCTTCCAAAGTTGTCTCCAAGAAATCGGGTTGCCCTATCCCGAAAAAGACAAAAGGCATTCTAGCCAGGAACAGGACCATCGAAAAGGCAAGCACGCACCACGTCCCGCAACATCAAGCAAAACGCGCCCACGACGTTGCCCCTCACAAACGTCTCGAGTTCGATCCAGCCCTTGAGCACGATCTTGCGCCGGTCGTACCCACCTACGCGGAGCCGATGTACCGCGCGCGCACCAGCCACCAATGGGGCGTCCTTGTGCTTGATGCTGAGCGTGTCGAGACTCTCCTTGATGAGGTCGACGAGAATACCAGGACCGATGGTCGTGTAGAAGCGGGTGAGTTGGGGAAGGTAACGCCGGCCGCTTTGGGTTTGTGACTGCGCGTGGCGGTGGGACAGCAGTGAGGACCAACGCAAAAGAAGACAGGGGGGAAGGACTCACGAATAACAGGAGAGACTGCGTGAATTGGGATTCGGCAGACGACATGATCTCGTCGCCGTCGGCGTCTTTACGCGAGCTTGCAAGGCGAGTTCAGGTGTCAGATGGACCGGCGTGGGCGAGAACACGCTCACCCATCAATCGAAAAGGCGGGGTTAGCGTACACGAGGTCACCATTGTCGCGCAAGGCTTGCGTGAGTTGTTCAGCCAATGCGTGCACGCCTTGTGTCGCCAGCTGACTCGGTCTGATGGGAGTGAGTCACGTTGTCTTTCTGCCGTCAAGCCCACTTGCCTAGTAACCCAAGGATGCATGTAGATTTCAGGTATCGTCATGCGTTTTCCGGCTTCCAGGGTTAGCATGCCACAGACCAGAGCTACAACGAAACGTTTGATCGTCATTGCAAGATCAGAAAGAGTCGACGTACAGAGCGCATTGGTGCCAAACTTGGTCCACGGTTCCTCGTTGAATATCTCACCAGAGAGGTATCTGCAGAATTCGGCGCTATTTTCGGTGGGTTCATCCCATGGGGTATCTGAAGAAAAGGTCGGAAGCATCCTAACATGCGGTAAGTGTGACACATACTCCCGGCGAGAAGCGTAAACAGGATGACACCCATGCCCCATATATCGATAGGTTCTGCGTCATACGGCGCTCCATAATTCAGCTGTCATGACGATTCCGTTGAGCACGATGCAAACGAAGGAATAGCCACACACCTCGGGGGCGATATAGGGTAAGCTGCCGCAGCGTTCGGTCAGAAGACGCGTCTTTCCGGTTTCTTTTTGTTTGTACACGACAGAAAGGCCAAAGTCGGATATCTTGAGCGTTCCGGCGGCGTCGAGAAGTAGGTTTTCAGGCTTGAGGTCTCTGTGGCACACGCCTTGTGTGTGTATGAATTCCTATTCGGCACTCGATGAGTGGCGCGAGACGAGACGAGAAAGCGGGTACGTGCCATCCCGTCTAGTAACTGCTTGAAATAGATGTGTGCCACATCCTCGCCCGTTCCTACATCTGGGGCTGTCGCAGACTTTAGCGGCGGGGCACGGTGGTTCAGTTGTGACATCAGACGTACCGATCTTGTCAAACAAGTCCCCTCCGGCAGCAAACTCGAGGAGCATGTAGATGCCAGGTATATAGTGGTGCTTATACTTGAGTTCCACGACGACGGCACTGATGAATTCGAGAATGTTGCGGTGCTTCAAGGCTGCATGAATCTTCATCTCCTTGTCTACGCTCTTGCGTTCCCTCTCCGTCGTTTTCTCATTGATGTGTATGAGTTTACATGCCGCTACTCGATGGTTGTCGACGTCCACGGCACGAAACACGCTGGGCGTTCGAACGTGTGAGACAAAGGGGTGGGAGTGCGGTGCGGCGATACCTCGAAAAACCACCCCCGCCGATTTCCTCGACAAGCTCGTAACCTGGGCGCGTCGTCACGATGGAACGGAGGGTATGTAGACGGACATTGACGCACCAGAGACATTGGGATACTTCATGGTGTAGATGGACCATGTTGACGTGATCGACGCCGCGTTGGACCAAGTGATGATCATATCACGTGGCCATCAACGTGACATGTCAGCCGCGTCGTGTCCTTGATGCGGGCAATTATGACCATGAGCCACATGCTACCACCTCGGAGTAGAACCGCGGATCAATTGATCACCGCTTAATTGATCGTTCCATTCTGACTCCAGCGTACACAACGCTTCCCATGATATCGTGGGTCTGATTCACCTGCCACTCGCCACTAAAATGGGCGCCAACACCCGCGCAAAAAGTATAAAAGCCGTCGCATCTGACAGCAGACAGACCAGGCTTCAGCGTCCTTTCTCAGCTCACTTTCTCGCTCAGCATGTTTGGTCTTCTCGCTGCCTTTGCGTTCGCTGCTATGACGGCCATCCAGGGTACGCCGTTGTCGCGTCCATTGCCCTTGTTTCTCATTCTTGTGTAGCCCAAACCCTCCCCGCTAATTGCGATCGCAACATGACTGTCGCTGCGGGCGCAACGTGCGACACCATATGTGCACAGTACAACGTCTCCACGTAAGCCTTGCATTCCTGGGCGGTGCTGGTGTCGATGCGAATTCACCCTTCTTTTTTGTTTAACATCGCACAGCTACCAGCTCGCGGCTGTGAATACAGGGATCATTAACGCTGACTGTACCAACCTCTACGTTGGCGAGGCGAGTCACCTTGCTCCTAGCCATATTCATTCTGACACTGACTCCGAATCCTGTACAGGTCCTCTGTCTCGGAATCACAGGTCAAGACTGCAACACAACCTACATCTCGCAGTCCGGGAACACGTGTTCTGGTATCGCGAGCGAGTTCAACATTCCCGAGAACACGCTCCTCACGAATAACCCAAACCTCAACCCGATCTGCACAGACCTCTACCCTGGCGAGGTCAAGCTTTTTTAAGGTCATCACCATGAAGTCGCTGATCGTTTTGACAGGTCCTGTGCGTTTCTAGCACCATCTATGTCAATTTGACTCAGTCATCGTGAGCATGGACGACCGATTGTGCATATCGTACTTCAAAAATCAAATCATACATAGCAATGATAGGCTAGAGGGTACCGTTGTTTGGAATACATCTGTCTCCTTCCCACTTTGGGATATCAACGTTATTTTCCTTGATACCAAGCAATGCCGAGAACATCATCGCACGCTCGAACCAAAGTGTCAGCCTCATTCACATACATGATCAGTTTACATATTGTTGCCAGATGGTTTGCGATGTTCATGGGATGAACGTGCGAGATGACGGGGTGAGAGTCACGCGTGTAATGAGCGTCTCGAGAACACCAACCGATCTGATTTCTTGGCAATCAAGAAGGCTGGATTGACGCCGAGGCGCGGTGTGGCGGTATCACGTGGTCATCAACGTGATGCAGCCGCGTCGCATGTAGCAGCGTGTCAGTCATATACTGTCACGGATCGATCGATCAATCGACCACTGCATTTCAACCGCGTACACACAATGCTTCTGATCCATCCCATGTCTCCGTGAACGTCGTAAGTGTGTTCCTCAAATGTCAACGCTTTCACCTACTACCACTTGCCCCCAATAAGGCGACTGAAGCTGGCGCCTACCCAAAGGTATAAAAGCCGTCGCGTCTTGCAGGTAAAACCTCAGACTCGTCTGCATTGTGCAAACCGCGTCCTCTTCCAAATCACCCATCTCGTTCCACATGTTTGCCTTTCTCGTCACTGTTGTATTCATTGCCGTGGCCGTCGTCCAGGGTGCGCTATTGTCGCGTTCCTCGTTTTGTTTCTCACTCTCGTGTAGCCCAAAATACCCTCCCCGCCAACTGTGCTCGCAGTGCGACCGTCGCTTCGGGCGATACTTGCAACGGCATCTCCGCCTGGTACAAGGTCTCTAGGTAAGCCTTACACTTTTGCATGCCTCCGGCGTCGACGCGGACTCACTCTACGCTTTTGTTTGAACACCCAAGCTACCAGCTCGCCGCTGTGAACGCGGGAATCATCAACCCAGACTGTACCAACCTCTACGTCGGCGAGGTGAGGCATTTTCCCCCGGTCATTCATATCGGCACTGATTCCGAATTTTGGACAGCTTATTTGCCTCGGTATTAACGGCCAAGACTGCAAGGACACCTACGTCTCGCAGGAGGGCGACACATGTGCTGAGATCGCGAGCAAGTCCAACATTCCGGAGGGCACGCTCTTCGCGAACAACCCGAATCTCAACAACCCGAGCTGCACGAACCTCTATCCCGGCGAGGTCAAATTTCTTGCATGTCATTATCTTGACTAAAAGTCGCTGACCTTTTCCATAGGTCCTGTGCGTCTCTAGCGCCATCTATCCTTATAACAGCTCTGGGTCAATGTAATCTCGGAATGCCTAGTAATGCAATTTTTTGGAATGTGCGCTGATGCATGTCAGAAATAGCACCTCTGTGACTAGAATTGTACTTGCTGCGAATACATTTAAAATTCAAGATCAGACCAAAGGTCATTCATCGTTGGAACATATCTACTTCTTCCTACTTGTGACATCAACGTTATTTTTTGATGCCAGGCGATGCTGAGGACATCATCGCACGGTTAAGTGAAAACCCCAGGCTGACCTATATACATGATCAGTTTGCATATTAAGCTACGGGCCGATGGTTTGTGACAGGCACGGAACAACATTGAGGTGTACGAACGTGTGACAAATGGGTGGAGAGCGGCGCGGCCCCGACATCTCGAGTGATTCTCACCGATTTCTTGGCTACACCATCAGACGAGACGAAGAAGCAGTGCCATCCCGTCTAGTAACTGTAGATATGTGCCACATCTTCGCCCGTCCCTACATCTAAGGCTGTCGCAGACCAGACTTTAGCGCCGGCTGGCCGCGATCGTTCAGTTGACATCAGACGCATGCGAATACATTTAAAAATCAAGATCACGTAGCATTAATGATATTGGCCAGAGGGCATCCATCGTTGGAACATATCGGCCTCTTCCTACTTACGATGTCACTGTTGTTTTTCTTGACGCTGAGGACACCATCGCACGTTCGAGTGAAAACGTCAGCCTGGCCTGTATACATATGTACATGATCAGTTGGCATATTAAGCTACCCGATGGTTTGTGACGGCCCCCACGGCACGGAATAATATTAAGGTGTAGGAACGTGTGACAAAGGGGTAGGAACGGCGCGGCGCTATCTCGAGTGATCCGAGTTTTCAAGCTGGAGATCTCTGTGGCACACACCTTGTGTGGTATGAACTCCTATTCGGCACTCGATAAGTGGCGCAAGACGAGATGAGGAAGTAGACAGGAGCCATCTCGTCTAGCAACTGTAGATATGCGCCACGTCTTCGCTCGTCCCTATGGCAGACCAGAATTTAGCGCTGGCGAGCCGCGATCGTTCAGTTGACATCAGACGCACCTACATATCTTGTCAAACAAGTCCCCTCCGGCAGCAAACTCGAGGAGCATGTAGATGCCAAGTATACAGTAATGTTTATACTTGAGTTCCACGACGACGGCAGTGATGAACCGACTCTCGAGTGTTGCAGTGCTCCAAGGCTGCATGAATCTTCATTTCATTGTCTACGCTCTTAGGTTCCCTCTTCGTCATTTTATCGTTAATGTATATGGGTTTACATGTTGCTACCCGATGCGTTGTCGACGTCCACGGCACGAAACACGCTGGGCGTTTGAACGTGAGCCAAAGTGGTGGAAACGCAGTGCGGCGATGCCTCGAATACCCACCCCACCAATTTCTTCGACAAGCTCATCGGGATTCGTCGTCACGATGTAGCGGAGGGTATATGGACGGACGTCTTGATGCGCCAGAGACATTGACTTCATGGTGTAGATGGACCATGTTGACGTGATCGACGCCGCGTTGGACCAAGTGATGACTATATCACGTGGACATCAACGTGACGGCGACCTCAGCCGCGTCGTTTTGGAACACGATGCATCCCCTGCCACCGCACAGGAGAACTACCGCGGATCGACAGATCGCCGCTTATTTGACCGTTTCATTTCGACTGCAGCATACGCAACGCTTGTCTGATTCACCTGCCACTTGTGTATCCCTTCCTCCAATAAAAATGGGTGCCAACATCTGTACAAAAGGTATAAAAGCGGTCGCATCTTGCAGCGGAAACGCCAGGCTTGTCTGCGAACAGCGTCCTTTCCAAACTCACTTCTCTCACCAAACATGTTTGGCCTTCTCGCTACCTTGGTGTTCGCTGCTATAACGGCCATCCAGGGTATGTCGTTGTCGCGTCCCTTGTCCTTGCTTCTCATTCTCGTGTAGCCCAAACTTTTCCCTCTGGCTGTGATCGCACCGCGACTGTCGTTGCGGGCGACACGTGCGGTACCATATGTGCCCAGCACAGCGTCTCCACGTAGGTCTTGCACTTCTCGACCCTGGTGATGTCGATGTGAATCCACCCTCCTTTTTTATTGAATATCGCGCAGTTACCAACTGGCAGCTGTGAACGCGGCGGTCATCAACGCAGATTGTACAAACATCTACGCTGGCGAGGTAAATCGCCCTCCCTCTGACGATATTTGTCCCGGCACTGACTGCGAATTTTGTACAGATCCTCTGTATCGGTATCACAGGTCAAGACTGCGACACCATCTACGTTTCGCAGTCCGGCGACACGTGCGTTAGTATCGCGAACGACAACAACATTCCAGAGAGCACGCTTCTC